>PVKS010024878.1:0-30527 GCA_004027875.1 Aplodontia rufa | reverse complement strand
ACCCTAACCCCTCCACGCTGACCATGACCCCTCCACCCCCAGCCCTCCACCCTGACTCCTCCACCCTGACTCCTCCAACTTGACCCCTCCACCCTGACCCTTCCACCCGCACCCCTCCTCCTGGGCATCCCATGGCCCTGTGCCCTCCTGTCCTCGCCAGCATTTCACTCTTTCCTGGCTCTGCACTTGCTGCCTCAGTCCTCATCACCTTGGGTTCCTGTGCAGCCAACTCTGTTTGTCCTTTACAGCTCAGAGCTGCCCAGGTTGCCCCTGGCCCTCACTCAACCCTGCTTCTTCTGAGATTCTCCACTGGCTGTGTCCTCAGTGGGAGAACGTGGGCCTTGGACTGACATCTGCTCCTGTCCTCCTCCCCAGTTCCTCTCCCTGGTCAGCAGCAGCAGCAGGCAGAGAGGCAGCCTAGGACCCACAAGACCCCTCCACTGCCACCTTTGCCACACCCCCACCTGCTCTCCCTCTGTCTTAAGCTGCGCCCAAGCCCACTCAACCACAGCCCCGTGTCCTGTCTGCCCGACGCTGTCTCTTAACATTTCTGTGCTATCTCCCTGTCTCCCTCAAAATGTCTGCGATCATTCTGGACACAACAGAGGGGAAAAAATGTCAAATTTAATGGTGTTGGTAACAAAACAGGGTGCAGGGTGGTCAGAAGGCCTGCCCCGCAGCCTTGGGGAAATCTTTTGTCCTCTCTGGGCCTCAGTTTCCCCGTCTGTACTCCGAGGTATGTGCGTGGGATTATCTTGCAGGTACCTTTGGCAGAGCAGAAGCGGCCGTGCGTTGAACACCTACTGTGATCCCACTATTTCCTCTCACCCTGCCCTCCACCTCCAGCCCTCCAGCCCAAGTCCTCCACTCCCCAGCCCTGCAAGGTGGCCATCCATCCTCATCTTGCAGCTTCTGAGGGCCCAAGGGTCTAGAGGCCTGGAGCACTGTCCCCTAGCCTGGCCTCTAGAAGAGCTGCCTACCTTGAGAGTCTTGGGCAAAAGTCCTCCTCCTCCTGCGGCCAGCTTGCCCCTCCCCCACCAGCTGAGCAGCAGCCGTCACTTCCACCCAGCGACCCCGCACCCGGCTCAGGTGGTCCCACAGGCATGGGGTGCAGACCAGCACCTGGTAAGTACCACCCCTGGGAGGGGGCAGAGAGGGTAAAGAGGTGCCCACCTTTGCATCTCTGTCCCACTTTTTCCCTTGGGGCAGCCCAGGGAACCCCTTCTCACAGCAGCGACACATCTGGCACTTCCCCCCGATGGGGCACTCCCCAAAGCCCGTCTGACCGACTTGGAAATCTTTTAGTGCAAAAAAGCAGTGGCACTTCATCCCTGAGTCAGCCGTACTTCCCAAGAGCGAGAAAGGAAATAGGACAAAGCCGAGCGTCCAAATCCAAGAGGCTCCCGCGCTGCCCGCGGGGCCAGGATGTGCCATGGGCTCGGCCAGTGTCCACCCGCAAGCAGCCTTCAGCCAGACCCTCCTAAAGAATAGCAGATGGGGCTATGAGGAGGGTCTGGGGACACACGGGCTGCACTCTGTGGCTGCAGGTGACCCCATCCGGTCACTGGGTGGCTCCCACGTCCCGGCATCCAGCTCCATTCTGACCTGGCCCTCCGTGAGCGCCAGGAGGGCTCCCTTAGCCCCCGGGCTGGGATTTATTTAAATGGGGAGCAAGCCATGTAGCTAAAGTGCATGTTAAGCAATGTTTGTTACAATCAATAAATCATGGTCCTGTATCTGATCCAGAGACAGAAACAACTCCAAGCCCAGGCTCCGGGGCACAGCGCGGCAGCCACAGCCCGGAGATTAGACACCCACTTCAGGTCGCCCTCTCCACAGGGGCCGCCCCAGAGCCTGGGTCTCTCCTGACCTTTCTCCTCCCTCTTCTCCTTGCAGGAGGCCCAGGGAGGGCAGATGGTTCTGTTTTGCCTCCGTGTGAGAGCAGGCTGGGCGAGCAGAGCTGCAGAGCGGAGGGTCAAGTGGGCACCCCGAGGGTCCCAGGACTCAGAGGAGAAGCCTGCCAGGTCTCCTTTGGTGACTCGTGGGTAGATGAGAGGTCTTTGTCAGGAAGGGCGGATGGAGGAGCTGAGGAGATGCGGACTCCTGTGGTCTGAAGCTCACAGCCTTGAGCTGGAGCGAGGTGGTCACCATTTCAAAAGCACAGCCCTGGAACCAGGAAGTGCTGGGTTCATGTCCCACCCTCACCACCTGAATTAGTTTCCCAACTTTGAGAATCCTTTTTGTGTGTGTGTGTGGTGGGGGTTACCAGAGATTAAACCCAGGGATGCTCAACCACTGAGCCCTTTTATTTTTTATCTTGAGACAGGGTCTCACTAAGTTGCTGAGGCTGGCCTTGAACTTGCGATCCTCCTGCCTCAGCCTCCCGAGCTGCTGGGTTTATGGTGAGTGCCACTGCGCCCAGCTTGCTCATTGATTTTGAACAAGCTTTGTCCACAAGGACCCAAAGGGCTTGGAGAAGAGAGGGAAAAGGGACAGGAGAAGTAAGAATGAGGACAGAGACAGAGTAAAGGGATGGAGAGGACAGTGGACTGAGCGCACACCTGCATTGGTCAGGCCTCTGCTGGCTGCAGGCTCATCCATTTCTCCCTGGAGCCCACGAGGATGACACGATTATACCTGTGTCCAGTTGAGGATGATGAGGCCCCAAGGACGTTACGTGACCTGCGTAAGGGCTCAGGGACAATGGTCTGGGATTTGATGGCTGAGTATGCCCACATTTGTGGTCACTGTGCTGAAAGGGCGGCCCCTAGAGGGCTCTGTTCACTAAGCCTAAGGACCAGGAAGAGGTGGAGCCACTGTGCTCCTGGTCTGGGGGAGAAGAACAGCTGGGGCCGCAGAGTCAAGGCCTCTGAGCTTGGTCTTCTCACCCAAGCCTCAGGCCACAGTGGCGCAACCGCAGGTGTGAATTCTAACCGCCCCAGTGAGACCGCCCTGGGAACTGGCCAGAGCCTGGTCCTCCCCCAGCCGCAGGGCCACCCTGTCTGCAGCAGGCACCCTGCATTTGCCCTGGCATCGCCTCTGCTCCCTCCGTGGGCTGCTGCCCCACGCCTCCTGCAGGCTCAGATTGCAGCCGCCTTTTCCAGGACCCGGGACCTCTGGGTTTGGCATTGAGAACAGCTCTGGCCCTTGTGCCTAGGACCTCTTCCCCAGGGACTTGCCTCCAGGGCCTGTTCACAGCCAATGGCAGGTCGCCCAGCAGGCCCTCCTGCCTCCCAGGCGGGGGAATCGCACAGCAGCCCCGGGGCCTGTCCTCGTGGTCAGCAGTGACCGTGCCCAGATGTGCTACAGTACGCTGCCAGCCTTGTCCTCCAGTTCTTACCTGGTGTCCTGGGAGTGCTGCAGGCAGGGACAGAGCCTGTCCTAGCCTGTGAGGAAGCATGCCACAGACCGCCCAGCACAGCGGCCTTGCTAGGGTGCCCACATCTGAAGACCTCCAGATCGCAGGGCTTCCCGTTGGTCCTGTGGACCGTGTCATTCCATGGGGAGGGACCTACTGTGCAGCATAGGGCGTTCAGTGCTTCCTTGGCCTCTACCCACCGGAAGCCAGCAGCACCCACCCCAATCGTAATGGAAAATACCTGCAGATATTGCTAAATGTCCCCTGCAGAGGTGAGAATGTTCCCAGCTGAGAACCACTGCTAAATTGGCCTCAGCCCTGCGGCTTCTCCGCACATAGCATTATCGTTCCTCATTCTTCATCCACACCCTCAGCCTCGGGGCTCCTCAGTGACAGAGTATTCTTGCTCATCTCAGCCATGTTGGGCTCAGGCGGAGACTTGCTTTGGCCCATGGAAGGAGAGCGGAAGTGACAATATCAGCTCCAAGACTGAACCTAAGAAACATCACCTGTTAGCCTCTTGTGCTTCCTCATCACCTCAACAGGAGCGTGCTGGGGGCATGCCACTGGCCCCAGGAAGAGGACATGTGCCTATGGAGCAAACCCAGACCCCACCCATAGTTGGAACCAAGCCCTACGGAGCCCACGCAACTAAGCTATGTCCCACCAAGCGATATATGTATGGAGACAAATGAAACCACTGGGCGGTTTGTTAGGCAGCATTACATGGCAATAGCTGACTAATACAACTTCCGGTTGAAACCAGGAAAAATGCCAGACTCCTTCTTTTACCAAAAGGCCCTGCCTGTTCTGGTCACTAAGACCCAGGGATAAGATGCAGAAAGCACACTCGCTAGCAGGAAGAGCAAGAGGAAAGATCTAAGACAGGACCAAGTTGCAGGGTTCAAGGGACTGAAATATGTCCCATGCTAGGTACAGAGCAGATTCTGACTGCGGGTTCTGCTTTCTAGAGAACCCAGGCTAAGTCAGGTGTAAGTACAATTGAAATCCGGGACGTTCTAAGTACCATGTCCTTAGCTCCCACACCAGAGGTAACAGTGACAGCGGCACTGTTGTTGGTATTGTCAGTACCACCACTGAGCTCTCTCCACAGACCAGGCACTAATGAAGTGTTGAACAGCCTGTGCTGATGAGGGAAGGGCTACCACCACACCCATCTTACAGATGGGGAAATCGAGTCAGAGCTTGCCTGAGTTCCTACAACCTGAGGAGACAGAGCTGGAATTGGAACTCAGGTCTGCTGGCCCCAGAACTCAAGCTCTGAAGCCTCCCCGGTCGCCCTTGACCAGCTCTGCATATCAGGCTGTTTCCAGAACAAGCTTCCTTTCAGGGAGCAAGAGCAAAGTATTGTTGTAATGCATTGACTCAGAGACTCAGAGGGGCCCCCCTCGACCCTGGGCTGACGCCCCCTTCTTGAGTTTTCTGTCTTAATAAATGGCACCTCCACCTTCCCCAAAGCCGGAACAGGAAAGTACCACCTGTTACAGGTTCAGGCCCTGAGCCTATGAGGGGCTCATAACTCGCTTCCGCCACCCACTGGCTGTGTGACCTTTAACCTCAGCTTCCCAACCTATGAGCTGGGCCAACAATGGCCCTGCACCCCTGGCGCTGGTGAGGAGTCAGAGTGGCTCTTGGCCCCGTGTGTGCCTGCTCATGGCTCAGTCTGCATCTTTGCTGCCTCCTCCTTACATCCGATCCATCACTCAGCCCTCAACGATCCCCTCTCCTCCATATCCAATGCATCCTGGTTTTCCCGTCTGCACCCTATGGCCACCCCCAGTGCAGGTCACCGTCATCTCCACCCAGGATAACCACAAAGGCTCCTTGTTGGCCTCCCTGCCTCCCCAACTACTCTATTCTCCAAGCGTCAGCAAACGGATGACCTTTTGAAAGCAAATGGGATCGAGCTCTTCCTGCACTTACAACCCTCAGTGACTCCCGACTGCCCTGGGGTACAGGCTAATTCCTCACTGTGCCTGTAACTCTGCCTGACCTGCCCTGGCCTTCGCAGCCTCCTGTGTGCCTCGGTCTCTCCTTCCGTTCTCGTCCTCTCTCCTCCAGCCTCCGACCTCGCAGTCCTTCTGCCTCATCTGCCTCCCGCACCTCCAAGCCGTCCTCCCCCTTTCTTACTCATCCTCACAGCTGTAGGCCGGTGTCGCTGGCTCAGTGGGTGCCTGATTCCCAGGCAACTCCCCGGTTCTGTGCCCTGCAGCCACTCCATGAGTCCCTGCTGCAGCCAGGTAATAAACACAGCGCACCCCTGAGCTCTCTGGTTCAGTCTGCAAACACGAGGTTCCAAGGCACAAAGTAAACAGTGGCAGTGCTGTGTGGCCCTGCACTGCCCACCCACTGCTGCACGCAGCCCTGTCTGCTCCTGCCGCCCACTGTTCTAGAAGCTGAGGATTGCTTGGACAGATTGTGTTCCTGTCCCCGTGAGCCCACGACCCCCTGAGACCCCCACCATGTGTCACCCGTCTCCTGTCCCCGTGAGCCTGCGATTGCATTGCCCCCCACTCCCGAGCCCCCATGTGTCACCCTTCTGTCCGCATCCTGAGTCTGTGACTTTGCATTGCTACCCCCTGTGTGTGCCCCACCCCTGCATTCCCCCACCCCTCTGCCCCCCGCCTCCCCCCACCCGCTTTCCATCTACTCCCACCCTTGAATCTGGATTGGCTTTAAGCAGTAGAGGGTGACAGATGCAGCAGGTGCTGGGCCTGAGTTCAGACCTCAGGGGGTCTTTTGTGTCCCCACTGTCTTTGACTTTTGGCCTTCGCCCTGGGACTGGGCCACCCTGCAGGAGGATGATGCCTGCAGGGCTCAGTTCCTCGGACATCCTGGCCAGGGCTGTTGGAGAGGAATCACTGGGCTGCAGGGCCACCTGCTCGGAGGCTCGAGGGCTGCACCCTGCTCAGCTGTGTGCCACTGAGGTTCCATGGAGGCCGATGAGTGATGTGGAGCTGCCCAGGCAAGGGTCAAACTAAGGGCTGGGGGCCGTAGCCTCGGGGCCTCGCAGTGCCCGCTGCTCGCTAGCAACAGCTGCCCTTGACTCGCCTGGCTGCCCGCTCTGCTGAGCCCGCGGAGCAGCCACCCTCTGAGCTCGCCTGCTCTCGGTCCCACCTGCTGCCAAATGCAGAGCCCTGTGAACCCCTCTGCAGGAGCAGCAGGCTGCTGCCCCCAAACAGCCAAGGGCACCACAAGGCAAGCAGAGGCTGTCATCCCCAGGTCCCCAAATCCCAGCCCCCATGCCTGGTTAAGGGTCCCCAGCATCCTAGGGAAGATCCCCGTGGATTCTTGTGGCTTTGCTTCTCAGGACTGCGCAGCAACCCTTCCCTTTCATGGAGAGCAGACGGCGACTGGGAAACTACTGGTGGCCCCAAGGTCTCATCTCTTAGCTGCCCCTCTGCTCAGATGGTGATCACGTGGCTACCACCTGCTCACCCACAGTCCAGCAGGAAGGAAGAGAAGGCTCTTTAGAAGCCAGCACTCCAGTTAACGGCCTCCTCCCTCTCCTTCTTTGAAAGAGAAATGTTGAAAGAGCCAATTTCACATAGGCTGAGTTTTTACACCTGTCTGAGCCCAGTCTGGAGAACGCTGTCCACCCCCAGCACCACAGAGTGGACCATGGTGCCACTGATGTCCGGTCGAAGCCACTAAGGTAGCTTCATTGGCAGCCCAAGGTGACTCTCCCCAAACACTGGACGACCTTCCAGCCCACTCCTGTCCCCCAAACACATTCACAAACCCAAAGAAAGTGTCTTTCAAATGTTCCTGGATGTTTTGAATTTCTTGGACATCTGTTCCATCCCAAGGGAATGTGGTAAGAGCTGTGTGTTCCTCGGAGCTTCCAGAGAAAATCATTTTCCTTGCTGGCCTGCAGCTTACGGCTGCTTCCCCGAGGGTGCGGGTAGGGGTGAGGGGAGCACCGGCTCTGTCTGCCTCAGACAAGCTCCAAAGCAGGGCTGCTAAACCACGTGCTCCTACCGGACCCAACGACTCCACTTCCGGGCATGCACCCCAAAGGGTTGAAAGCAGGGACTCAAGCACATATTTGTGCACCCCGTGTTGGTAGCAGCATTATTCACAAGAGCCAAGGGGTGGAAGGAGCCTAGGTGTCCACCAAGGGAGGGATGGATCCACAGAGTGTGGTCTGCATGCGTAGTGGAATATCATTCAGCCTTTAAAAAGGAGGGAGATGGGGCTGGAGCGGTGGCTCAGCCGTTACGTCTCTTGCCTGGCATGCCGGAGGATGTGGGTTCAAACCCCAGCACCACGTAGACAACGAAGTGTCAGAGCAACGAAAACCACATGAAAAACTAAATAAAATTGATTCTCTCTCTCTCTCTCTCACTGCCCCTTTCTAAAAGAAGGAAAGAAAGAAAGAAAGAAAAAGAAAGAAAGAAAGAAAGAAAGAAAGAAAGAAAGAAAGAAGAAAGAAAGAAAGAAAAGAAAGAAGCTAGGGAGGTAGATGATTCTGGCCCAGACAACCTTGGAGATGAACTTGAGGACATTATTCTAAGTAAGAATAAGTAAGAACTTGGTCAAGTTCACCAAGAAGCAAAGTGGAATGTTGGTGGGTGCCGGGGGCTGGGGGACGCAGAAGGTGGAGCCGTTGGTTATAGGGACAGGGCTTCAGTTTTGCAAGATGAGAAAGTCCTGGAGACTGTTTGCCCAAAAATGTGAATACCGGACCCTCACAAGTGGCTAAGATGACCAATTTTACGCGTGTGTTTGTGTTTGTGGGTTTGCTTTTGAGACACAGTTGTGCACGTGATTCAGACCCAGGTCCTCACACTTGCCAGGCGAGCGCTCTACTGCTGAGCCACCACTCTGGATCCTATGTTGTGTTTTTTTAACCACAAAAATAATTTTTAAAAGTAGATGCGATACATGCGTTAAGTTTTTTAATACAGAGAATTATAAAGAAGAGCATAAAAAGGGACAGAAAGAGGCTCTCGCGCTTCCAGTGCGGACGGTTTGCTCAGGATGGGAATGGAACCCAGGGCCTGGGGCTCGCAGGCAGATGCTCCACCGCTGAGCCACATCCCCAGCCCTGCACATCTATAAAAATAAACGTGATATACACAAACGTTAGAATACACGAGCTTGGTAGAAAAGCATGATTTAGATCAACTTTAAAAAGCATTCACAGAAAGGCTTTCTCTTACTCCTTCTGGGCCTTGTCTTGGGCTTAGTGTACCTTCTAGATCTTTCTCAACCCACGCGTCCTGCTGCCTGCCCTTTCCAGTAGTTCCTCAACCCTGGGAAGAGTCTTCGTCCGAGCCTGAGTTCTAGGCCACGTGACTAACATATGATCATCCATCCACCCTTTCCAGTAATCTTCCGGTGACCCATCCGCATCCCATCCCAGAAAGGAGGATCGGGCTCGCAGAGGGCGGGCAGGCCACCTCCCCCAGGTCACGTGACCAGCAAGGGGCAGAGCAGGTTTTCAAACCCCACAAACTGGGCCCACAACCGAGCTGTTGGTTTGCCACCCCAGCGCACGTGTTTCTTTCTTTCTTTTTTATACAAATTTGCTGTGCCATATTTAGCCAACTCTTCATTTGTGGCCACATAGGTTGTCTTTATTCTTTTACTGTTAGAAATAATGCTGCAGAAATGTGTGTGTGCGTGCATGTCTGAGTGTGTATGTCATGTGTGTATGTGTGTGCATGTGTGTGCATGCATGTATGCACATGTGTGTATGTGTGCATATTTATGCATACAAGTTTGTGCATGTGTGTATGAATGTGCGTGCATATGTGTACACATGTGTGCATGTGTGTTGCATCCATGTGTCAGTGTCTTGTGTACATGTGTGTTGCGTGCATGTGTGTGCATGTGTGTATGAGTGTGCGTGTGTATGCACATGTGTGTACGTGTGTCTGTGTGTGCGTGCATGTCTGTGTGTGCACGTACATCTATATTGTGTTGCATGCATGTATGTGTGTGTGTCTGTGTGTGTGTGTGTGTGTGTGTGTGTGTTGTATGTAAATACACGAATGAGCCTAGGGAGGCAATCCCCAGCTATGAATAGATGGGCTGAAGGTTTTGTGCATTTCAGAATTGGATATTATCACCAAGTTGCCCTCCCAAGCAGCCGCATGGATTTCCGCTCCTGCCGTTAATGCATCGAGGCTGGCGGAGTCTTTGAAGCGCAGCCCCCGGGAGCACAACAGGAACACTGGGGAGGGCTCGCGCTCGCCCCAAAAGAGCTGGATTCTCGGGCTTCGGTGGCATGCTGCTGACCTGGGGTGAGCTCCTCAGGGAGACCGGAGCCTGGTTCTGGGACTGGTGTGGGCACCACCCCGAAAGCAGGAAGGCACAGAGACGGCATGAGCTGGCGGGTGGAAGAGACCTCCAGAGGTAACAGCGAGGCTGGACCAGAGTTGCAGCCTCCCCACATAACTTGCTGTGTGAAGGGTCAACAGCCCCTGCTCCTGAGCCTCAGTTTCCCCACTATAAGATGAAGGTGGCACCAGCTGCTGGGTCACCCCTTTCCAGCCCCTGCAGGTTTTTCTATGCAGCCCTGGGAAACACTGCAAGGAGGGGCCCTGGAGCCAGGCTGGGTTCAAAGCCCAGCTCTGTCACATTAGCTGTGCGTCCTCGAGCAGGTTCTTCATCTGAGGGTGGGAATAGTGAGTGTGAGGGCTGGGAAGCGTTGGTGCATGCCCTGCACTTGACCCCTAGTGACCGCTCAAGCTCTAGCCATGGTGCTGTGGCGGGGGCGGGGGGGCATGGTTGCTTTCTCTCCTTTGGTACCGGGAGGAAGGTGGATGCTGGCTTCTTGGATTCCAGCTACCTGGCTGGTCTTTGAACAAGGTGTGCCCTCAGGCACTTCGTGCCTTGAAATTCAATTGCAAACAAAATTTCCAAAGTTGCCTGCCCCAGGCATGTTGAATAGGTGGGGAGACTCGTTTGTAGCTGCAATAATGTCAGCGAGGGATTTGGGGTCCAGGGAGAGAGGCTCACCTTCTCCTGCCTCAGCGACCTCCCGGGCCTTGGGGGGGCAGAGATGGGGTAGTGAGAGGACAGTGAGGGATGTCTCGGGTCTGCTTTGGTGGGAAAGACAGGGTTTGAGCAACCCGCAGACCTGGGGTCCAGGCTACCTCTGGCACCTAATAGCCGGTGTCCTGGGGCAACATCTGTGTCCTCTGAGCCTCCGTCTCCTCATCTCTAGAACGGGGTTGTAGTTGCTTTCCTGGGCTGCCCGGTGAAGGTGACAGAAAGCACCTGCCACACAGCCTTCTCCCCTTCCTGCTTAGCGCTCGGGAAGTCCCGCACAAAGGGTGTTGGCTGGATGTGTCGGGGGCAGCAATAGGTAGCCGGGGGCTCCCAGTCCACGGCTCTCCCAGGCGCCATGCAGGTCCTGCAGCTCAGTGTGGCCCTCGAGCAGCAGCGGCCACATCCCACGGGGCCTGGAGGAAACACTGGGTCTCAGGCCCACCCAGGCGTAGGGGATCAGCACCCGCACCTGGGCAGGGTCCCCAAGTGATCCACGTGTGCAGCCCAGTCGTGCTCTGCAGGTCAGGGTCAGGGCAGCAGGGGTGGACGGGCAGTGGCCATCGCAGCCCACTCAGGAGGAGACGATGCTCCCTATGCAGGGCACCTGCTAGAGGATAGCTGCCCACCCCTACCCAGCCTCCAGGTCCAGGTGGCCTGCAGGGACAGGAGACAGGGCCCTCCCTCCCAGCAGAGCATTCCTCGGGGGTCAGGCCAACGGGACACAGTCCCTGCCTCCTCCAGGGTGTGTGCTTCTCTAAGGTCCCCCCTGCCGCCCTGCTCTGTCCTCTGGAACAAGCCGGGAGACCGAGGCCGCTGGAGCCAGCCAGTTGGTAATGAGACAGAGCCCCTGAACAGCCACCGCAGAAGGCATATTAGAGACATTTGCTAGATCCCACTTTAATAACCTGCCAGCCTGCGCAGCCCAGCGTGGCTCAGAAGTTGTGGAACAAGAGGGCCATTTCTTATTATTTTTAATAAAGAGCTTTTTATAACCAACTTCGTCAGTGCTATTAACATGCCGCGTATTTAATAAGACTACACGGTAACAAGGGGCCTGTCTCGTTACTCACGTGCCGAGGAAGCAGGAACAGCCGCGGGCTCGCCGCCTTCCCACACCAGCTTGCGCCCGCGTGGGTGGAGTCGCACACGTGCAGCCCCGCGAGCCCAACCCGGGTGGCCCTGGCAAGGGACACCTGTGCACACCCGGGCACATACATAGGCACAGGTGAGTTCTCAGTGTGCAAGCCACACACACTCAAACACGTGTGCAAGACACACACAAGCAAATGTGTGGGGTGGAAGGGGCGCCTGCAGACCTGAGCACGTGAGTCACATACAGGTGCGTGTGTGTTCAGGGAAGCATGCACACGCACATGTGTGCACACTCGGGTCTTCCAATCTGTGGGGTCACTCCCTATGGGAGAAGCCTCACAAGCTCTTCGGAGGAATGGGATTGGGAATGGGGCTCCCGGGACCCCAGCCTCCTGCGTGCAGCAAGCAGGAAGAAAGGCGGGCAGAGAAGCCAAGGGACCTGCCCACGATCACACTGCCTCCTGGGATGGGGACGCCGGCTTCCCACACCCAGAGCCTCTGCGTGCCATGTCACGGCCCTTCTAGCAGCACAGGGGAAGCAGAGGAGGTGAGAGGCGAGGGCTGAGGATTGAAGACAGAAAGAGGAGGAGGCAGGAAGAGAGGGAATCGCGTGCGAGCACCGGGCTGGCGTGAGCAGGGCCAGCGGGACAGGTGCAGTTGTGCTTGGTCTCTGTGCCACCCCTGGCAGGGGCATCAGTGACCTCAGTTCTACAACTGAAGCCTGGGAATTTGTGCCACGTGCCCCAGTGAGGTCCCAGAGCAGGCGTCCTTCCCAGGTCTGCTGGCTTCTGTAGGCACAAGCTCAGGGGCTTGACGGGCAGCGTGGCCAATCCTATGGCCACTCAGCCACACGGCTGGCCACTCCTCTGGCTCCTTTGCAGGTCAGCATCTTCCTCAGAACATCCCTGTGCAGGGCAGCGGGTAACGCGACGCTGTCAGGGCCCGGTCCCCAGCCTCTGTGCAGAACAGATGAGAGGAGCTCTTGGCAGAGTGGCGCTGAGCCGGAATGGGACGGAGCAGGGCAGGAGTGTGGGGAGGAGGATGAACAAAGCCACCACCGTTTGCAAAGGAGCAGGTGCAGCGGTTTTGCCTTCAGATCTATAAAGCCTCTGGAAACCGGGAGTCTGCGGGGTTCCTCTGCGCGGCCGCTTTTATTCTGGCCTCTCTGCTTGGCGTGGCTTTCCAGAGCCGTCATCGAACGGACTCCCCAAAGGAGACATCGATATGGCCGGGAAAGAAAAACGGTGTATCCCCTGCCTGCTCCCGGGCTGGGAGGGACGCGGCGGCGGGCAGGAGAGACCGACTTTGTAATAGCTGCAGCCAGGATGGCTCTGAATGGCCCAGGCTCAGACAAAGGGCCAGATCCCTGTGCCGCCCCCATCTGGCTCAGCCTCCTCTGGCCTCACTGTTTTCCTGGACCCTGGGAAATAGACTTGGCCTCACATGTGCCAGGAGCTCCAAAAGGTCAGAGGCTCCCGCCCGCAAGGACAAACTTGGGCCCTGAACTTTAAAGGGGACCCTGAGACACTGTCAGAAGTGAGGGCTGCAGGCGGTCGGGGGACACAGATGCAGATTTAAAGAAGCCACTAGCAGGGGCAGTGGCACTGGGCTGGGGGAGGCGCAGAGCTGTGGTTCTCAGCCCCTCGCTTGGCGCTGACCTACTTTCCCAGCTCCTAGCTCCCTTTCCCAACCCACCTGCTACCCTCCCCCTCCGTGGGCTGAGCGGTAGTGGTAATGGACATGCTTAGGCACACCCCCAGGACCCCCCATTATCGCCCACTGTTCCCATTCGCATCTCTAACCAAGCTTGGCCGGCCCAGCAGGTCTCAGACAAAGGGACAGGCTTTGTCAACTGCATGGGAGCTGCCGTGAATGTGGGACACTTTAATTACTACTAAAAGGGAAGTCTTGAGATGCACATTAACACTGGCATGGAGATCGCAGCTGCTGCCTGGAGCCAGGCGTGGGGCTCTTGGGCGACATAAACACAGTTATTCAGAGTGCGCAATGACCCTAACCAAGGCTCAGAGAGGTGAAGGGTCTGGGTTGAACCCAGACCGACTCCAGATTTCACACTGCTGACACCTCCAGTCCTCAGGGGGACTGACCCCACCTCATGGACCAAATCCCCCCCACCTGGCGGTGGCTGTCCCCTTGGCCAGTCATTCGTCCCCAGTTCTGTACTGGCCCAGTGACTTTCTGTTCCCAGACTTACTGTCACCTGCTAGGGCACCCTTTTTCTCAGAGACTCTGGAATTTCTCCCCTCTGGATGTTGAGTAGAAACTGTCCCCAAACATGCACACTCTGCCATGAGCTCAGTGAGCTGCCCAACACAGCACCAAGGTGTCAGCTCAGGGACACAGGCGGGGACCCACAGAGATCTTGTCCTGGGTGCCTGTGGCCAGCAGGAGGAGAGGTGCATCCCAGGAGCTCCGTGAAGCCCAGGGAGGACCTGGTGCCTGCGTTCTTGCTCTGCTGCCAGCCCAGGGCTTGGAAATGGGAATCCCCTGCCTGCCTAGCGTTAGGGCTTGCACAGGAAGTGTTCCCAAAGCTCACGTGCTAACCCCGGAATGCTCAGAGACGCAGTGATCAGATCGTGAGATCCGCGACCTAATCAGCAAGTTAAGCCATTTAAAGATCTAAAAGGACTACTGCGCTGGGTGGTGCCCGTAGGCAGAAGGGGACTGGCTGGGGGAAGTAGGTCACTGGGTGTGCCTTTAGGGAGCGCTTTATCCCTGGTGCCCTCACTCTCTTGCTCTCTCTGTCTCTCTCCCTCTCCCTCTCTCTCTCTCTTTTCCTCCCTCTCTCTTCCTGTCTCTCTCTCCATCTCTCTCTATCTCTCTGTCTCTCTCCCTCCCTCTCTCTCTGTCCTCCCTCTCTCTCTTTTCCTCCCTCTCTCTCTTCCTCCCTCTCTCTCTTCCTCTGTCTCTCTCTCCATCTCTCTCATTCTCTCTCTGCCTCCCTCCCGCTCTCCATCTCTCTTTCTCTCTCTCCCTCTCTCTTTTCCTCCCTCTGTCTCTTCCTCTCTCCCTCTCTCTTTTCCTCCCTTTCTGTCCTTCCTTTCTCTTTCTCTCTCTCTCTCCCTCCCCCCACTTCTTTCCTGGCTGCTGTGAGCTGACTCACTTCCCTCCACCCTGCCCGTCCACCATGATGCCCGGCCTCCCAGAACTGAGTCAACTGACCGTGGACCGAGGCCTCTGAAACCATGATCCCAGAATGAACCTGTCCTCCTGTCAGTTGGCCTTGTAGGGATTTTGGTCACAGTAAAGAAGAGCTGACTCATGCAGCCAGGGAGCATCCTGGGTGGCCACCTAGAGCCCGTGCTTGGGGAAGCAGCTAGCCAGGATCCACCCTGCCCTTCCCATGTGTAAATCGTGGATTTTGGCTAAATATTAGCCATGCTGGGATCTTTGGGGCCTTGGCTTTTCCATCTGTGAAATGGGGCAATAGAACTCTGCACAGGTATTTCCAGGAGTAAATGCCTTTTAAGACCCAGGCATTGAGCGAGCGATGTCATCATGGCTGTGAAGAAGCATTAGCCACGAGGTGTGGAGGTGGGCAGTGACCACAGCGGGAATGGCTGCCTATGGCCATCTGGGGGCAGAAGCTGGCTGATGGCCTGGCGCCTCAGAGGATGACCCTAGGGCAGGGGGGGAGCTGGACGGCCTCTGAAATCTCATTCCTTTCCCCGCTAGCCAAGTCACCTCCACCCTTCCCTGGCCCTTGACCTCATGGGGACCTCTGAGTGTCACTGTCTGCTTTAATGGTTTGGAGTGGATCAGATCGGGGACGGGGCCACCCCATTTAGTCTCTGAAGTGCAGTTATATCTACAGCAGAGGCCCAGCAAAGACTCGGAGGGTGAAGAGGAGGGTGAACTGGCACAGCAACCAGGGGAAGCTGGGAGGAGCTGCCGCAGGAGAAAGTGACCCCGGGGCTGGTGGAGGAGGGATTCATGGACCCCAGCCACACGCCCCGGCTGGCCAGATCCAGGACAGGAGTACAGCACAGACACCTCTGGCCGCTGGAGGTGGGAGGTAGACAGGGGATTCTGTGAAGTCAGAGTGGGGCCTCCACCCCAGCCTTGAATCAGCCCTTGAGCCGTCCCTGAAACACCTCGATCTTGGACTTGAAGCCTCCAGAACTTATGAGAGAGACAGAGAGAGAGAGAGAGAGAATCAATTTTATTTAGTTCTTCACGTGGCCCTCACTGCTCAGACACCTTGTTGTGTACGTGGTCCTGGGGTTCGAACCTGTGTACTCGTGCATGCCAGGCAAGCGCCATAACCGCCAAGCCACCGCTCCAGTCCCGGAGCCTCTAGAATTTAAAAACAAAAAATAAATAACAATAAAAACCACTTCAGGGGCTGGAGCGATAGCTCAGCGGTTTTGGCGCTTGCCTGGCAAGCACGAGGACCCGGGTTCAAACCCAAGCGCCACGAACACAACTGAGTGTTGGAGCAACTAAGGCCATGTGAAAAACTAAATAAAGTTGTTTCTCTCTTTCTCTGTCTCTCTCACTGTCCCTCTCTCTTAAAACAAAACAAAACACTTCAGCGTCCAGTCTTAGAGCTAGTGTTACAGTTTGGATCTGGAATGTTCCACAAAGGTGCATGTGATAGACACTTGGTCCCCAGTGTGGCAAAGCTCAGAGGTGAGGTTTTTAGGAAATGATCAGACCATATGGGTGGATTAATCCACCGATGGATTCATAATTCGAATGGACTCTTGGGACGAATTGGAGTGAGGAGTCCTTGGCCACGCCCTTGAGGACTATTTTGTCCCTGGCCCTTTCCTTCCTTTTTGCTTCCTGACTCCCACACCCTTATCTCAGGCCCAAAGCAAAGGAGCCAGCAACCACGGATTGAAGCCTCTGAATCCATCAGTCAAAATAAACCTTTTTCCTCTAAGCTGATTTTCTCAGGTATTTTGTCATAGCAATGAAAAGCTGACCAACACAGGTAGAGAGAGTGACGACAGAGGGCGATAAGTACGGACTTCCTTAATGAGCGAAGAAAATGAGCAAAAGAAATTTAAATGCTGATCTCCTTAATACTCTAGTTCTTAGCAGGATGCTGGGCATAGTAGGTGCTCGATAGACGTGATAAATCCGGTGCTTACACATTGCTTATTGGTGTGATCGAGTCAACAGCCCCATGAGGCAGATACAGTCATTACTCTGTCACAGATGGGAAATAGAGGCACAGAGAGACTAAGTAATGTGCTGGTGGCCAACTCTCTTGAATGAGTTCATAAAGGGCAGAACCAGGATCCAAAGCCTACCCTCGGGTTCTCTCTGCCGCAATGTGACCCTCTTACGGTTCCCTGCGGCTCTGCAGTGTGCAAACCACACACAGCTTGGCCATCGAGACAAAGTCCTTGGAAGCGGAGGTGAGACCCCGCGAGGGATGAGCAGCCTGGAACAGAGGCTCTCAGACTCCCGCACATGGTGACTTCACTTTAACAAGTGCACAACCACCTCACAGTTGATGAAAAAGGAAGTGGGGCTAACAACAAATCAGCCCCCCAAACATCTTGACCTCAGCCTGGGATTCCTGCAGGGGGCGGGATTCCTTTTTAGCTGTAACCCATGCGCATTCCCGTACCTGGGAGAATAAACCAAACACGACAAAATTAACCAAATCACCCCAGCATACTAAATTGATAACGGCAACCTGAAACCAGCAGCCATCGCTCGTTTCCAAGCAGGGAGAACAGGGTTGAATCTGCAGCTCACTCCAGGTGGCCCCGTTTATAGCGAAGGTTCCCCCGCCCGGAACCTGGGGAGAGGACGCTCCGTGTGAACACGTGTGCAGTGCTGTCAAAAGCGCAACGCACTCGGGCCTCTTGAAAGACGGAGCCTCAGCCCTGAGCGAGGGAGTGTCATGCTTTGGTCACTGCTAATAATTCGCTGAGCAGGTTGGTAATAAATAGGTCTCTGTCTGATGTCAAAACAGAAGCTCTTGGAAATCTGAGCCCTGTGCCTGGAAGAATGGCTCAAAAGGTGACCCTCAAACCCAACCCCACCCCGGAAGCTGGGGGCACACTTTGAAAATCCCTGCAGCAGGGAAATAGCTCAAATAAATCCACCTCCATGTGTCCTACTGTCCACTGTCACCCAGGACCTGATACCCACAGGGCACGTTTAAATCCATCCTCAGAGAGAGACATGGGCATGTTCCACATCCATACCTAAAATCTCAACAAAGACAAAGAAAACTGGAGCCTTCAACAGGGAGGCAGAAGGCCGAGCTGAGACCTGGCTCAGCCACGAGGGGTGGAGGCTCCTCTTACTTCTGCCTCTGATCTTGTCCACAGTAGTGCCCGAGATTCTCCAAAGCCCGTGAGCCTAGGGAACATCACCCATTACAGTATCGCCCCATTTCCTGTTCAATCCCTGTATTAGTCATCGATTGCTGTGTAACAAATAAGCCCCAAATTTAGAAGCTGAAAACACTAACGCTCTTGTTATCTTAGTTTCCACAGGTGGAGGATTCAGGTGCAGTGAAGTTGGATCCTCTGGCTGTTTCTCACCAGGGCTGCTGTCACACAGAAGCTCAGCTGGGGACAGATCTGTTCCTGGGCTTGCTCCAGCCGCCCTTGGTAGGATTCAGCTGCTCACAGGTCTTGCGACAGGGGCCTCTATTCCCTGCGCTGTTTGGCAGAATCTCTCATTCCTCGCCACATGGGCATCTTGACATGAGGATAGCTTCAGCAGAGCAGCCAAGGGGCAGGGATGGAGAGGGTGCGGCAAGAATGAAGCCACCATCTTGGGCATCTCGTCCCGAGGTGACGTCTCTGCTTCCCCAGCCTGCACTCGGGGGTTAGGGTCATACAAATGCAGGCCGTGGGGATCCTGGGGACCATTTTGGAGGCATCGTGCTTCTCTCCCCGTTGCTCTCGTGGCCTTGGGTTTCCCTCTTGGACTTCACAAAAAAGGCAGAGATGTGGGAAGCAGATCAGCCCAGCCACTGCATGGGAGGACGTGGCTCCCTTTCCGTGAACAGGAGACTCCTCAGCCTGGTACCTCCCAGACGCTGCCTCCTAAAGGCACAAAGGACCTAGAGAAGGGGGTTGCTGTGGCACAGTCGGTTAGTCCCTTGTGCTCCACAGGACCTCTTGGCCTCCAGTCCTCCAACAACAAGCTGCCAGAGCACTGGGGGCCACAAGGCCACTGAGCCCATCACTGTGTCCGCTCTGCTCTGTTGAGCTCAGAGGGCACCAGCCCTCCAGGAAGAGGAGACAAGCTGTGTAAGCATGGGGATGGGGACCTTCACCGAGGGATGAGTTAGGAACTTGGTGGGATGTGGAAGGGAGAAACAGTAGTGCCTCGGTGGCCTTGTCTTTTCTCTTGCCTGGGCAAGTGTCAAGAAGGACTGGGGAGCTTGGAGCAGGCAAGCAGAATGTCCTGGGAGTCAGATGCCACTATGTAGTCCCCAGCTGATTGCAGCTCGTCTTCCGGCTCCGTGAATGGCGCGGGGCCGGGTGCACAGGCCTGGGGGGTGCAGTATGGTTCCAGTCCTAGGCCCTGGGGCAGACAAGTGGGCCAGGTCATTGCTGCCCAACATCAGCCCATTCTCTACACCGGGCGCTCAGCACCTGTCTTGTTGAGCAGTTTCCGCTGTGTCCTCTGGAGTCTGGCACTTACGTGCGGGATGAAGGAATCCGTCGATGGATCAATGAGTCGATCGATGGCTGTCCACTGGGTGAGATTCCCATTACCTGCAGAGACCCAGCTCAAAGCTTCTTCCCCCTGGATCCTCACCAACTGCCTGGGCTACCGGGTGGGCTGCGTCACACCCCGCACCCACCGCCACCGCCAAGGGCTCGTGGAGACTCTGATTCAGAGCTTGGGCTCCAGAGAGGCCCTGCAGGGGGTGCAGCTCCTTCTGTCTCTTATTAGCTCTAGGTCCTTGGCCGATTGGCTGGAGTCCTCCAGACCCAGCGTGGAAGACGTTAATACATATTAGACACTAAGGATAACGGCGAGAGCACAGTAGGTCTCAATGAATGCTGACTGTTCCTCGCCCCAGCTCGTCCACCACCCTCCGCTGCGACTCCCTCCCTGATTAGGCAGGGACTCTGACTTGCTGTTTGGTGCCGTTTCCTGGCATGCAGAGGGTGATAACCCTGCATTCACTCAGCTACCCATTTTGCCCCTGGAGGATGGAAAAGCCTGGAACTCTGAGTCCAACCCTGTGGCCTGGCGCTCACCCCTGGGCCCTAAAGACCCACGGAGGACCCTGGGTCCCTACCCGCTTCTTCCTCTCGATGAGGGGGTCCTTCACTGAGTTAATTTCTTGTAGATGCCTATCAGTCATGTGGCAGGGAATCTCTTCTGAGTTAATGAGGAATCATAGCCTGGCGATGTTATTACTTAGCTAATTAGTACACAGACTTCTTTGGGGGGAAAAACAAAGGTCAGAGAAGATATCGGCAGAAAGGGAGGAAGTTGTGATTCCCGAGGGGGCTGGGTGTGGGTGTGAGGTTCAGAGGAGGGAACGCTGACTTTCTGGCTTCTCCCTTCCACTAACCTGGCTCCAGGAGGTCAGGCCAGGGCACAGAAGGCTCTCGGCTTTCTGCACACGAACCCCTCCTCATCCATCAAGGTCATGAGACCTTATGCATTGGATCCGATATCCTGGCCAGTGAGAGGTAGAGGCCAGCTGGGCAGGGCCTGAGGACGGAGAGGACAAGGTCCAGGCCCTTGCAGCCTCCTTCCTAGGCTTCAGTTCTTTGTTCTGTTGAGGAAACCAGAGCTGGGCAGGAGTGAAGCAGGTTTGGTTCAGGGCTGTGGGAACCCAGGGAGGACGACACTGGACTCAACTCTAAGCACCGCATGGCACCTGTGAATTCACGGATGAAGAGCAGGATGGGGGTGGCGGGTAGAAAGTCACTGAGAGAAGACTTCCAGGGACCGGGAGTCTGGCCAACTGAACCAACAATGTTGTCACTGAAGGCAGGCCAGGTGACCAGCCATTGCTGGGGGTGGTGAGGGAGGAACCCTAGCAGACACGGAGGAGGGGGACCCTGGTTAAACAGGTTGGTGGGCTTCTCCCGAAGCTGGATTCTGCAAGGAAGGGCGCGGCCGCTGGGAGAAGGCGCAGGAGCTGGGCTGAAATTTGGGCAAGGCGGCATCTTCTTCCATTCTTCCGCTCACGATCCAAATGCTGGATCACCTGCTGTCCCTTGGTGAAGGGAGGGGACTGCTGTGACAGTTCCACAGCCGGACACCTCACAGAGAGAAGGTGAAGTCCTCTGCGGGGAATGAGGACCCCGCTAGGAAGGAGGGACGGACCCTGGGCAGATCCCTTCCTTATTCAACAGGAACGCATTAGGTGCCTACTATGTGCTGGCACCTTGGTCTGTACTTCAGGAACTAGTGGGAGACCCCTGGGGGAGACCAGAGAGACCCCATGCACCTCCCAGGGATGGCCTTCCCTAGGGACATGCTGGTCACAAGGGTCCACTGGGGGTGGGGACCTGGGGGGACCTGAGTTTGGGGACTGTGACATCCAGGACAATTGCTGCCCAACACAGTGGGCCGGACAGGTCTTGGCCACGTGACCCCAGGCAGTGCCTGTCTCTGGGCCTCGATTTCTCTACCTGTGGAATACGTTGTTTGGGGTACATGGAATGACACATATAAAAGGTGGGACAACGACCTAGTGCCCAGTGGGCTTCTAGGACTTGCAGAGGCAGGGCCCAGAGTCAGCCCCAGGAGTGAATGCGGGGCTGTATCAGGAAAGAGTGCAGATAGTCAGGTCCCAGGGAGGAAGCACACTGGGCAGCCCCGCCTAAGGCAGGAGGAAGCAAAGCAATTCTGGAAGGTTCTTCCCGAGGGGTTTCCCGGAGGGCACCGGGATACACTGACTAACTTAAAGACGAGGGCAGGGCAAGCCGGGAAACCATCTGTCCAAGTGAACAGCTGTGCGCCCGAGTGGAGAATGGGGTTCCTCCGTCAGACTAGGAACCCTCTGGGGAAGGGACTGTGCCTCCCTGGCCACCCCGGGGTCAGCAGCATGGCTCTGCAGCTACCTGCTTCTCTTTGAATCTTCTCTGCCACTTCCTACGTATGTGGCCTTGTGTGAGTGACTTGGCCACCTCAAGCCACAGTCTTCATAGCCATGAAGTGCGGTTTCCGTGGTACGTCACGGATGCCTGCCTGTAGAGCCTGTGATAGGTGTTTACTAATCATTAACTTGTGTAGTAGTCACCAACACTGCGTAACAAGTCAGCCCCAAACTCCATAGCTTCAAACAACAGTATTTACCATCTCAAGAGAAATGAAAGTCAGGAATCTGGGACTCTCAGAGTCCCCAGTCAAGGCACTGGCTAAGGCTGTGGCTGACTGGCTCCTCACAGCTGCTGGACTGCAGCCTCAGGTCCTCTCCAGGTGCCATCCGGCTGTTCTCCTTTGGCTCCCTGCTCTGGGGGCCTCTTGGCAGGGCTACTGGCCACACAGCACCTGGCTGCCTCAGAGCAAGAAGGGCATGGGCTAGAGAGGGCGCCAGCGGCCCAGGGCAGCCTCGGTGGCTCAGTCTCAGATGTGAGTCACTGGGCCCAGCCAGGGTCAGGGGGAGAGGCCACGCACGTGTGCACACCCGGAGATGGCCATCATCAGGGCCACAGCAGAGGCGGCCTTCCACGCCTCCTCTGGGGCTGCCTGAGAGAAAGGACGAGAAAAGAGAGGGGCGTTGTGTTTTCCTTCGTGGGCTGCGTCCCTCACGCCTGGCAGACGGAGAAGCTCAGGGAACCTTCATCCAGTGCATCAGCCCCGGCCCCCTCAGGGCAGGGGCCGGGTGCGGAGGGGCCTCCTCTCTCCTCTGAGCTCCCCACAAGGCTTTGCAGTCCAGGGCAGTTAAGCCCCCCAGGAGGGGCTCTGCCTACCCAGCAAAGCCCCAGCTGTGCTGCTCTGACCCCCACTCTGGGAGAAGCAAATCCCACCTGGAAGGAGCGGCGTGAAACCCGGCTTTGCTGCCAGGGTCGAATTTGCTGTGTTTTATCCTGGCTGCCTCTTGCCTTTGACGGAAAGGCAGTTTCTCCAAAGACTCCTCTCTCGCCAGGCCCTCCTGGCTGGAATCAGAGTTGGGGAGCCTCCTCTGGGCCCCTCTTGGTCATCTCTGTGGTGGCCCTGGTCCCAAACAACATATTGTGAACTGGGGGTGCAGCTCAGGGGAACAGTGCTTGCCCGGCATGCACGAGGCCCAGGGTTCCATCCCCTGCATGGTGCATACACACACACACACACACATGCACACACACCACACACACATAGATGCACACACACTCATGCTCACACACATGCACACACACATATGCATGCATGCACATATACACATGCACACACTTGGGCATGCATGCCCATGTGCACACACATGCACATACTCACACATGCAAACGCACACGATGCACATACATGAATACATGTGCATGCGCAATCATACACATGCACACATGTGCACAGGCACACACTCACATGCATAGACATGCACATGCATGCATGCACACATAATACATGCGCATACAGCACACACATGCACACACATGAACATACACACATGCACACACTCATACACTCACACACACTCTCACTGTGCATGCACATGCACACTCACATGTGTGCATGCATACACACAGGCACACACTCATGCATAGACACACAAAACACGTGTGTGCACATACAGCACACACTTGCACATGCACACACATTAACATACACACATGCACACACTCATACACTCACGCATGCACACCTCCTGTCATCTAAACCAGTTGCTCTGGAGTAAACCCCAGCTCCTGCCCTGCATCCCAGGTCATGCTGCCTCTTTCCCAGAACTTGTTCTGGGCCCATCCCAGACATGATCGCTGGTTCCTGGAGCACCAGCTGCTTCTCCCAGGAAGGCTTCTCTGCTGTTCTCCTCCTGCCTGGGCTTTCCCCCAGCTCTTGCAGCTCCAGATCCCTCTTATCTTTATCCAGCCACCTCCTAGAGCCTGCACCCCTCCCCGTTCACCTCCTCCTGTTTGTTTAGTTCCTGGTCCACAGCGTGACCTGAACTGTTTTGATTTTGTTGTGGACTGGGTTTTTTTAATTGGATTCCCATTGCAATCCACTCCACGAGGGCAGGACAGATGCGTGGTGGGTCACTGCTGTGGCCCTAGCCCACGCCCAGCACAGCATGGGGCAAATTATTTCTCTTTTCTGGAGGGCGGCAGCAGCCTGTCCATCTGCCTGTCCTTCCCACAGTCTTCCCTCCTCCTACCCGCACCTGCGTGGCTGCTGGACAGTTGGAGGTGAAGCTGGCTTTGAGTTTGCCCCTCCCACTCCAGAGTCCTCAGGGGCTCCCCATGGCCCAGAAGGCTGTGGTCTATCTACAAGGCAAACATTTATCTCAGTTCAGTCCCCTCCTCCAGGAAGTCCTCCCTGGCTGCCTCTGCTAGAGTCAAGCCCAGATTTGTATCTCTGCTCTGCCGCTTGCTGAAGTGTGGGCCCCGTGCCTGAATCTGCTCATCAGCGCAGTCCTGGCCATCAGAGTCGCTGCGTGAAACCCTTCAAAAGAGACAGACCAGACTCGGGCCCTTTCCAAGTTTGCTGGTCACTTTGGTGACCTTCTCAGAATACACTTGACAGTGGACTCAGGTCCCCCTGCCCTGTTGGCCTGCAAGCCACTGCCCTGAAGACAGCTCCCTCTCCATTCCCCAGCTCCGCTCGCCCAGACACCTGCTTGGCACCAAGTTAGTGTAGGGAGGTCTGTGACCTTTGCCCTTCTCTGGACATCCTTCCTTTATGACCAGTGTTAGGCTCGTCCATTCACTGAGCTTCCATTGGATGAACAGCAGCCCCGGGGGGATTTCCTTTCTAGAATTCAGCGGCTGCTCCCTTCAGTAGGTCAAGATGCACCTGTCCACCACAGCTGTGTCTAACTCCCCAGGAAAGCTCATCTCCAGCAGTGCTGGCCACTGCCTGCAACACCGGGTCTCCTTTGTAGCTGCCCTTAGGAGCTCTCTGCACATTTTCTGAGTGTTCTTCCTCGCATGGAGAAAGACAGCTCCACTCTGATCACATTGAGGTCCTAAGATGCAGGAGCCGGCAGAGGACTGTGAAATCTGTGAGGTCCACTGCCGCCTGTGATGGTCAGGGAGTCCCCTTCTCCCAGCCTGTGTGTCTTCCAGCCATGCCGACCTGGCTCGCCACCTTCAGAGGTTGGGCAGTGCCTGGTAGAAGCTGCAGGGCCAGATTTCCTTTAAAGAAGAACAAGGACATGACCCTCTCGTCCCATATAAAAGAACCAAAAGCAGGATGTGGAAGAGACGTGTGCACCACAGCTTTACCCACGATGGCCCAAAGGAAGAAATGCCCACTGATGAGTGAACCATTGAGCAAAACGTGGTTATCCAAACAGCGGACTATTATTCAGCCTTGAAGAGGGAGGGCATTCTGACATGTGCTATAACACAGATGAACCTGGAGGACATTCTGCGAGGTGAAATAAGTCAGGCAGAAAAGACAAATACCATATTATTCTATTGCAAACTCAGAAACAGAAGGGAGACTGGTGGTTGTCGGGGGCAGTGGGGAGGGGAACGGCTTTGCAAGATGAAAAGGTCCAGGCGCTTGATGATACAGTGGTGGGAATACACTTCACCGAGCTGGACCCTTAAAAATGGTTAAGATGGTTAATTTCATGGCGTATGTATCTTATAATTCAGTTTAAAAGACAGGGGAGGGGAGGAGAAAGGCCCTCCTGGGCATGAACACCTGGGCAGGTAGGAAGGGTGGGGATCTGACCTTGGACTCTAAGCCCACTCCTCCCTAAGGGCCCCTGCGTGCCCTTCTACTCTCCCCCTTCCTTGCTGGCCTCGGTGCGGACGGTCTCTCCTCCTTACCACCCCTTAACCCACTGACAGGCTGCTTCTTCCAGCTTTCCTAGAATCTGAAATAAATGAGAAGGGAAGAGAGAAAAAGTGAAACTGGAAAGATGGGTGGTTCTCCAGCGTCAGCTGCAGATCCTGCTGGATTCCACAGGGCACCTCTGGCAGCTCGCTGAATCCTTCATTGACAAAGCTGGTTTCTCGCAGCCCACGCTCACTGACGCAGAGGCCCCTTCTGCTCCCACTGTCTTGGTGATGACTGTCACCTGCCCCCAGCCTCTGCCTCTGCCTTCCCCACATGCCTGGGCCTCTTCCTCTAGCTTAGCCGGGCCCTTACTCTTGAACTTGGCACTCGATCTCACTGAAGTTTCAAGGCCCAGACAGGGGCTGTTCCTGCTCTGTCTGTGGAGCCTCCCACACGGAGCCCCGGGATTGGGAGAGATCCCTGGGGAGAGGACACAGCAGGTGCAGAGCTCCTTGGGCCCCCACCCTCTGCCTGGCCTCCTGGCACGACAGCCCTCCAAGAAGGCAGTGCCCACTTTCCTTCCTGCTCTTCTGCAGGCTAGATCATGAGTTCAAGAGCCGAGTCCAGCTCTCAGCATCCTTGACCCCTGTCCTTGGCCATCGGAGAGCAGCAGTTGCTGTATGATCGTCTTCCTCTGGACGCAGCACCCCGCGCCCTGGCTCTTCTGTCTCTCTCTGACTGACTCTGGGGTCCTGGCAGATGAAAGCCATCCTTTCTCCACCCAGGAGTGCTGAAAGCGGACCCTGGGCTGCAGAGACAGCTCTGAGGTACTGTCAGCTTCGCAAGCCTGCTGCCAGTCTGAGTCCCCTCTTCAGCCACCACCCAGGTGGGACATAGGACATCCCTGGCCAGAGTTTGCCCAGCCTTCCCTGCCTGGAGAGAGGCGTTGCACAAGACCGGGTCCTGCTGCCCATTCGCCTTGGGACCTGGCACAAATCCCTTAACCTTCCTGAACTCGTTTTCCTCCTCAATAAGCAGGAGTAACACCTCTCACCTGGTGTCCCTGTCATGTTCAAATGCGATAATATATGTAAAGCAGAGCCCCTGTGGCAGGAGGGTTGCAGATGCTGTTTCCCTCCCTCCGCTGCGTGGTGGGTGACAGAGCCAGAGCGCCTTCCGCATGCATTGTGGGCATTACGCGCCGCGCCGCGTGGCTGCTAGCCTGCTCTGAAGGCTGCGTCTCTCGGGGTGGTATATTACAGTCCTCAGAGCCCATTCCAAATTCTCCATCATAGCTGATCTTTAAGAAAAAGAAACACCTGGGAGACTTCCAGGGAGGCTTGACAAAGCCCCGTTCATACATCTAGATGCCAAGACCCCGGCAGCAGAGGGATCATGTTCAAGGTCACAGAGCTGCTAAGCGGCAGAGAGAAGGCGGGAACTCAGATCTGTTGTTGCTTTTTTGTTTGGTTCTGGAAGGTGGCTGAGGCCTCCCCTCGTCCTCAGGAACCCACCACAGCAGACGTCCCCCCACCGGGGCCTGGGGTGCCAGCAGGTGTGCCTGCCTGGTGCCCACTGGAGGCTGTGCCCGGGTGAACTAATTGCCAAACTCCCTTGCACTCACACTGAGCGTTCCTTCCAGAGGGACCCTAAAGTGCTTCTGAGCTCCTTGTACATATTTATATGCCTGCGTGCACGATAAAAATAAAACCACTTCACCCACCGCTGAAATGCAGCCACTCGGGGTGTGAAATACGGGGCTTATGGAACAGCCGTGGGCGGTGGCTTTCAGTGAGAGCTCCAGGCCCTCCTGATGTGGTGAGGGGGCGGAAATTGGAGCCTGGGGACCAGGGGCACCCTCGGCCTCTGGTGAAGGAGGGCTGGTCCTGCAAGTGTGGGCTCCAACACACACCTGGAGCACGCACCCCAAACTTCATTCCCTGAGAGCAGCCTGCAGGCACTGAGGGCTCCAGCCTCTGCTCTCCTAAACCCGAAGTCCCACCCTTCTCCGAGAGGCAAGGACTCAGGGAGGCCCAGCTCCTTGGCACAAGGAGACTGCAGGTAGGAAAAGACCCGTTTTGAAGAGCACGTTGGACCCATCTTCTGGCCACGGTGCTGAGCGGAAGCCCCCGGCTCTAGATTGAGACTTCTGTCTCCCTCCCGCTGCCTCCCCTCCTTCTTCTCCCTGTACCCCACCCATCTTCCCGCTCTAGTCTTAACTCCCTGGGAAAGGCACCCGCCACAGACTTGCTCAACAGTGACAGCTCACACCGAGCCCGCAGCAGGGCTTCCAGCAGGTGCATGGGGTGCGGGGAGTAGCCAGGGGTGGGCAGGTGGGGGAGAGAGGACAGCACAGCAAGCTCTGCGATTGAGAGAGAGCTGGATGGACTCTAAGATCTGAGACTCACAGCTGCAGGACGGGCCCAGCGCGGCTCTGGAGGCCCCTGGAAGCCGGGCCAGGGGTGCTGGCTGTGGCCTGCAGGCTGAGGGGAGGGCAGGTAGGGAAGGATTCTGCAGGGCACCTGATGGGCTCCTCATCCCTGGAGAGCAAGGTGATCTGAGCTGTGCAGGGCTGGGCCAGTTCTTCCGTCAGTGAGGCTGGCGGTGAGGACGGTGTGGGGGTGGAACAGCAGCATCGGGGGCCTCAGGGAGGCAGAAACCTCGTGCACCAGCAGGTGGGTGTGGGACTCTAACGGCAGAGGGTTGTGCCAAGCAGACCTGCCACCTCGTGCTGGCTCTTGGGTGGTCTTGACAGTGCACCCACATCAATTTCGAGCTCCCAAGGGCATAGGCCACACCCTTTTCTTCTCTGTCCCCCACCCCCAGCGTCTGGTCCAGAGATGCCCAATGACCACATGTGGCCTTTATGTCCTCTGTGACAATGGTGGCTCATGAGAGCCACTTATTTAGGGCCTGTGAACCTGTATACTCTGGGCTGTCATGCCCCCGATGCCTGGATTTCCTTGAAATCATTAGCGAGGCTCTCTGTTTCCGTGGCTAGCAGTCCGTTAGTGTCCCTTTGGGGGAGCATAACTTTGTGGGATAAGGGACCCTCCCTTCCTGCCTCCAATAGCCTCTATTCCAGGAGGAATTCCAGCCTGATTCACCTGCCGCCCCTCTACAGGGTCACCCTCCGGCAGGGCAACTGGACCAAAGGACACTCCAGGGAAGCCAGGGAGGGGAGGGAGAGGTAAGGGGTCCCAGAGGGGACCAGCAGAATTGTTTCTGCTGTCGATCGATAGTTGGGGATTGGAGAAGGGAGGAAGAAGTGCACCTTGGCAGAGAAGTCAGTCAGCGACGATGAGGACAGACCGTCTGGGCCTGGGAGGAACGGGGCGACTGGAAGGCTCTGGTGTGGGAAGTCACTGATCCCAAGGTTGCTGTGAGCGTCCAGGTCGCGTTGCTCCATGCAGGTTGTTAGAGCAGCTTTCGGTGACCCTTTGCTGACCCTCAGCAGTCATCGCCTTGTGCAGTCTGCAGAGACCCCATGTGACCCTGCAGCCTATGCTCATGGTGGCCCACGGGTCCTCGATGGCGATCTCTGGCTTCCCGCGCGTGGCCTGGCCCCCACAGCTTTCTCTCCCTTGCTGGCTAACTCAGGCATCCTTCAAAGCGTTAGGTCCCACCTCCTCCAGAAAGCCAGTCTCCCAGGACCTAGCTCAGTGCCACCATCAGAGTACCTGCTTCCCTAGAGGTGCAGGCAGGAGGAAGCGAAAGGAGAGGAGAGGGGGGTGAGCTCCTGCACGAGGCCAGCGCAGCCTCGGCCTTCACAAACAGGAGCCCGGAAGTCCCTCTGTGCTCTAACCGGATCGGAATTTTCTCAACCATTTCAGAACCCAGAAACTCAAGACAGACACCAGGCTGCTGGGAGCGGGGGATGTGGGCAGACATCAGCCCAGGGCTTTTGTGATTAGCCGTGTTTACGCCCCCGACTGGACGGCTAATCTGGAAGCTGGACCTTCCTTCTTTGCCTCCTGCCCCCTCCAGAACCACATAACCCCAGTCTGAGCAGAGTGGCATGGAAGAAACAAGGAACAATATGCAGCGGACCAAAGCCTTCCAGAACAGACAGCAGAACCTGGGGAGATGACAGACGCAGCTGGCGGACTGAGGAGAGCCTTGGAGGGACGCTTGCTGGGGTCTCCATGACCTCATTCCTAGTATCATGAACGCAGCACGCTGGAGTGACTAGGGAACTTACACACGTTTAGTGGTGACACCTCTTATTTTGAGTCTGCTGAAGCCTAACGAATCTGTGCAATAAGAAGCTGATTAGTTTTATGGGATATGGGCCCTCAAATGTGAAAGGTTATAAAAATGGGACAAATCACATATTAGATAGCGCCACCTGTTGTTAACGTGGGATATTGCAGCTTTGCCAGGACAGAGGAGAGGGAGGAGGGTCCACGGGTGACCTTGGAAGAGCTCAGTCCTTCATTGACACCTGGAGGAGAAGAATCCAAAGCCAAGAATAGAATGGCTAAAGCTGCAGATTTCACGAGGAAAAGCAACTGCAGAGCCCTCATCAGCGAGCAACACCAGCAAAGCTCCTTGAGATCTTGACCGCGGAGTGTCCAGCCCTCCCTCTCCACTGCTAAGTCAGGAGGCTAAGGTGGAGAAGAACACACGGTGTGGGGGTCATTACCTTGGTGGTGGGAAAGATGAGCTAATGTCCATTGTGCTCTCGACGTCACCACCCATCAATAGGGTTAGTACCCGCAGCCCCATTTCACAGATGAGCAAACTGCACCAGGGAGATTAAGCAATTGCATGGACTCTTACAGCAAGCGCATCCTTCTGACGGTCATTTTCCTGGGTGCTGAGGCTGGGATTTGAGCCTAGCCACAGCTCCAGAGCCGTGCGTTCAGCCCCCGGGTCTGACTGTATCTGCCGGGGCCTTCTAACTATGACGCACACCTGTTGCTCCAGGTCTTTCACACTCAGCGAATGCAATGATACAGGAAAATGTAAAAATCTTGCTGGTGCTTTTTCCTAACCCATCTGTCCACCTACCCCCTCCCCACTACTCATCCATCTGCCTGTCTGTCCATCTGTCCTTCCACCCATCCAACCGTTCTTCCTCTCCTTCCATCCCTCCACAGGCAGTACCTGCTGAGATACCGCTTTCCAGGCACAGATGATGCAGAGGTGAATGGACTCTGGCCCCTATCTCACGTTGGGTACATTCTCAGAGAAAGCAGGGAATGGGGCTACGCCT
>PVKS010024877.1:0-30539 GCA_004027875.1 Aplodontia rufa | reverse complement strand
TTTTTTTCTGTTTCTGGAATTTCAGTATTGGGATGGAATATAATTTATAGTATTACCCAGTGAACTATGGATTCGTTGATGAATTATATCAAATGAGGTCATGACAACCCACTTTAAGTCTCCATTATTTTTGTTTACCATGAAAGCATCCTAGTAGCATGGATATTGTTTTGTAGCTCATACAAAAGATGTATATCTCTGGTGGAAAAAATCATATCTTAAAAAATAAACCCCATCAAATTGACAGGATTCTGAGTTGACATGGAAACCAAAATTGGCATCTCAATGGTACTTGAAACAGTCACAGATGTCTTTTAACACAGCACTGTGTATTTCCGTTTGGGAATTCCATTGCTGAGATACTTTTATGAATAATTAAAAATAAATCTGTGATGTCTGTAATTATAATAGCCCACACCTGGTTTTAAAACAGAAATAAACTCCTTAGATAGATAAAAATTTAACCACATAATAGATGGAAAAATAGGAAAATGGCCTAGCCTTTCCTCTAACCACACCCCAAAATAGCACTTTTGTATAATACATGTAATGTACATGTATAGTACATATAATGAATTGATTCCTGCAGTCATTCTCCTTAAATGTTCGAATTTGTATTCATGGCTTTTGAAATTTACATGTATCATGAATAATTGTTTGAGGGAAATAGTCTTTCAATGATTGTGTTAAGAAATAAAGTTTTTATTATGAGGGAACAACATTTTTTAATTGGTTCAGCATTATTTTACATAATGAAGGGATTTGTTGGTTCACATTCATACGCGAATATGTATTGACAGAGTTGCTTAAACCCAATCCTTGTCCAATATCTGTCCCCCTTCTCCCACTCTGGGATCTCATGACTCCTCTGTAATTCTCCCAAGTTACAGATTTAAATGACCATATACATATAATTTAAACATTGAAATTACTAGTTTTATACACCAGTCTGGGTATATTTGGGGTCCTCAGGGAAGTCAAGTGTACTCTGTGGTATTGAACAGCTCCCTTTTTCCCTCCCTCTCCTTTTTTCCTTTCTCCCCACCCCCTTAGCTATCTATAGTCCCCCATAGCTTACATGTTACTTTATATTTGGTGGGTTTATTAAATAAATTTGATGAACTTTCCCTCAGCCAACTTTATACTTAATGGAGAAAAACTGAAAGCATTCCCACAAATCTTGGGAACAAGACAAGACTATTCACTCTCAGCATTCTTATTCAATTTAGTCCTCAAAACCCTAGCCAGAGCAATCAGGCAAGAGAAGGAAATCAAAGGGATTCTAATAGGAAAAGAGGAAGTTAAACTATCTCTATTTGCTAGTGATATGATCCTATTGCTAAAAGACCAAAAAAAAAAAAAATCTCTATCAGAATATTTCTAAAGCTTATAAATGCTGACAAAGTTTCAGGATAAAAAATCAAAACCCATAAATCAATAGCTTTCTTATACTCCAACAGCAATTATGCTGAAGATGAAATCAGGAAATCCATCTCATTCACAACAGCTTCAAAAATAATAAAATACTTGGAATTAATCTAATAAAGGAAGTAAAAGACTTCTACAATGAAAACTATCAGACACTGAAAAAAGTAATTGAAGATCTAAGACAGAAAGACATCCCATGTTCTTGGTTAGGCAGAATCAGTACAGTTAAAATGGCCTTTCTGTTGAAAGCACTGTACATATTCAACACAATAATCAAAATACCAATGCCATTCTTCACAAATATAGATAAATCAATTATCAAATTCATTTGGAACAATAAGAAATCAAGAACAACCAAAGCACTACTAAGCAAACAAACAAAAAAAAAACACAAAAAAGACAAAGAGATAAGATAGATCTCAATACCTGACCTGAAATTACACTATAGAGCTATCGTAGCAACAGTATGGTGTTGGTATCATCATACGCAGGAAGATCAATGGAATAGAATAGAAGAGAAGACACCGGACTATCCCACAAGTCTTTTACCATGCGCTATTTGACAAAGGGGGCAAAATATAGATTGGAGGAAAGATAGCCTGTTCAGCAAGTGGTTCTGGACAAACTGGATAGCCATATGCAGACAATTGAAATCAGATCCTTATCTCTCAGCCTACACAAAAATAAAATTGAAATGGATTGAAGAACTAGAAATTAAACTAGCAATCATACTATAATTAGAAGAAAAATAGGATCAACACTCCAACCATATTGGTGTAGACACCTTCTTCCTCAACAAGACTCCTGTAGTACAAGAATTAAAACTAAGAATTAAAGAGTGGGGTACTATTAAACTGAAAAACGTATGCATAGCTAAGGAATTAGTTAAGAGTGTCAAGAAAGAACTTACAGAATGGGAGAAAATCATGACCTGTTATTTCTCCAACAAGGAGCTATAATATCCAGAATACACAAAGAACTCAAAAAACTTAACACCAAAATACAAATACTTTAATCAATAAATGGACTACGGAAAAAGCTATTTTAATTGTGCAAAAACACAATGTGAGATATGTATGTATGTACATGCATAGAAAAGTACCTTTAGTATATTTCTGTAAATTACTGTTTCAAGCTAGGTGGCAACATGGAACAATGTTATTCAATTTAAGCACATCTTCCATTCACAGAATGGAATTAAATCTTATTGAACATCATGCAGGTTGGCTTTACAGAGTGAAATTAAACTTACTACAAATCAAAAGATGATTTTTAAAGAGAACTGTAATAGTCATAAAGCATAAGTCATTAAATAAAGGATGGAATTTTAGGAGTACTTTGTTAAGAACACATACAAAAAGAAGAGTGAAGAGAAATCCAAATGATATAGCACTAATTAAAATGGAAATTCTCTGATTTTCAACATGTGTAATACCACTATAAACCATACTATGTTTTATTATTTTCTACATCAAAAAGAAGTACATACAATGCATGGTGACCACATACAATCATAATAGACTATGTATTTCAAATTGCTGAAAGAATAGGTTTTTAACGTTCTCACCACAAAAATAAATTGGTAAGGTAATGGATATTACTCAGTTTAAATCTTTCTATAATATATACATAAGTCAAAACATCATATCAAACCCCATAAATGTATATAATAATTGTTAATTAAAAATTAGTTTGTAAAAGAGGTAGTGGAAATAAAACTTCACTACAAATCAGAAGACCTATATTTAAGTCTAAAGCCAACAAAAATAACTCTGCAATTGTTGGTAATTTTCCTGAGCTTCAGTTTTTCAGTTCTTCATTTTCAAAATTAAAGTGTTGTATTGGATAACATTTAATCTTTTCTTGTATTCTGTTTCTGAAATCTGAGATCTTATCTCCACAACAAATTATTTAATTCCTTAGAAAAATCACAAATTTTCTAGTCCACTTTAGCACCTAAAATCATAGATGCCTTCTATAATTTTCTGCTAAAATTTCTATAATTTTCTGCTAAATGTGAATTTTTATTTTCAAAGATTTAAATAACTGAAAGCAGCAAATAACACATCATACTTGAAGGTAAGGATAAAATATGATTAAATCAATAGTGGCTGCTCAATGCACTCATTTTTTTTTAAATAGAGAAAGGGACAGTGAGAGAGAGAAAGAGAGAAGCAATTTTTATTTAGCTTTTAGTTTAACTTTCATTCCTCTGACACTTTGTTGTGTACGTGGTGCTAGGGTTTGAACTCAAGTACTTGTACATGCAAGGCAAGCATAGTAACTGCCAAGCCACTGCTCCAGTCTTGCATGACACATTTTTTAAAAATCTAACTTCATAACCAATCAATGAAACTTGTGAAAAAATTATAATCATAAACATTTTTTGTAAATTCAGTAGTTTTATATTTTTACTTTTTTATTCCATGGCACAGAACAGATATTAAAAAGGTGAACTGTGGAAATTAGTAGTCAAATACATGCTTGAATTACTTTTCTTATGTGACATCATGTGTGCTTTAACCTCTTTTCTCAGTATCTCTTCAATAATCTGGGTAAAATTATACCTTTATCATATGTCATGTGGGAAGCTAAAAGGGGGAAATTTTAAATTCTTATCCCAGAAGTTGGCATATGCTAGGCCTTAAATAAATTCTGCATTCTACAATGATTATGCTTTGCTCAGGAGATTAAGTTCCTTCTACCAATTGATATACTTAATGTTTATGATATATTTCAAATTCCCAGAAAGGAAGGTTTATATTTAAATCACTGTTAACCTCATATTACACATAAAGCACCACATAAGAATTTGTTGAATATATATTTCTAAAAAAATATCTTTGGGGACTGGAGCGGTGGCTTGGCAGTTATGGCGCTTGCCTAGCATGCACAAGTACACGGGTTCAAACCCCAGAACCCATGTACACAAGTAAGTGTCAGGGAAACAAAGACCAGAAGAAAAAAGAAATTTAAAAAATTGATTCTCTGTCTCTGTCTCTCATCTTTCTCTCTTTAAAAAAAAGAAATATTAATAAATGGAATTTTTTATTGAGTCATTTAGCAATATGCTAAGAAGTTAAGTAATGGCTTCAAGATTCAAACATAGTTGTCCTGATCCTACACACTAATTTTTATTTAGCATTTTATGTTGAAGCAAAAAAGAAATAGAACTTATATTATGTAATTTTTGTGCATTTCATCGCAAATTCCAAAAACTCATAAGCATCAATATGCCACAGAAAAATGTCTAACTATAACAGCTACATTTAACATTATAAATTAAGAAACATGATTCCTAGTGACTCAGTGAATTGGTGCTCTTACCCATCTCTTTGATTTGTAATGTGAATTATAAAAGTAGTCAAGGCTTCACTGATGTAATAATTGATATTGTTGAGATGTTAAGTGTCTTCAATTTGACCAATGGATTTCATGCAAAAGAGGTTCTTATTTTGTAGAGTGATACTAAATTTTAAAAATGTAAAAATGTCAAAATAAGCTCCAAAAAGAGCAAAATTTAATGATTTATGCTACCTTATATGAAGATTAATTTAAAATCTACATAAACAGATTGTGTTATTAAATCCAATGTATAAAAATGAATTGGTATTATGGAAACAGAAAAAAAAATTTTAAATAAAGATTCAAAGTCAATTCAGTGGGTATTCTTTTCAATAATTGCTCCTGGAAATTATATTAACAGGCTTTTCAAAAATAAACTTCAATTAATACTTCATACAATATGCCAAATTTTGCTCAAAATGGATCAGAGTTCCAATAATAAAACCTAAAACTAAAGTACCCATTTAAAAAGTCAAAAAATATCTTGTAAACTTGGATTAGGTAAAAATTTCTTAGCTACAACACCAAAGCTAAACCATAAATGAACAAATCAATGAACTGGATTTCATCAAATTAAGGCAATCATAAGTCTCTGATAAAAAATTTCAAAGAAATAGAAATGGGTCAAATGTATAGAATTAAAGAATTTTTTAAAATGAGATCCAAGAAGTTAGAGTTAAATGAAATTAGGAGCACTATTCAAAATAAGAATGAGATATATTGTTAAAATAAACCAAACACAAATCTTTGAAATGAAGAGCCCAATAAGTCAAATAAGAAACTCAGTTGAAAATATCAACAACAAACCAGATCAAATTGAAGAAAGAATATCTGACCTTGAAAACAGGTCTTTTGGAATAAGACACTCAGCCAGAAATAAAGAAAAAAATGAGAAAGAATGATAGAAGCACTAAAAATTCTTGGATGCAAATATATGATGGAACCACTTCATCACTGGAATATCCAAAGGCAAATTTTTTTTTTTAAAAAATGATTAAAGGCATAGGAAACTTATTCAATGATATAATAGCAGCAAACAGTCCTATCTTGGGAAAGATATAAACATCCATATACAAGAGTCTAGAAGGCCCAAATAGACATAAACAGAAAAGATCTTCACCATATCATACTATCATTAAACTGTCAAAAGTATAGACTATAATAAGAATCTTGAAATATGAAAAAGTAAAGTGTCTAGTCACATTCAAAAGCAAATCCATCAGAGTGATGGCTGATTTTTTTTTTTTTTTTTTTAGGAAAAATCACATGGGACAAGAAGAAACAGAGGGATGAACTACAAATCTTGGAAGAAAGCTACTTCCTACATAAATTACCATAGTCCTTCAGAAAGGCAGAAGGAATAAGTGTCTTTCAATATAAGCAACAACTTCAGGAACTCATGACCAACAGATCAGCATTACAAATGATGATTAAGGTAGTCCTACATCCAAAATTGAAACAAAGATAATTATCCTCATGATTTCATGAGAAAGTATAAATCCCAATGAGAATGTAGACAAAAAAACCATAAAACCAGAAAATAAACATTATCCATACAGTGAACCTCTCAAATAACAAAGATAAATAAGGGAGAAAGAATAAAGAATATCCAAAATAACCGGAAGAAAATTAGCCTAATGGCAGTTATCAGCCCATGCCTCTTGGCATAACCTTGAATGCAAATGAACTAAATTTCTAAATTAAAATATACACACTGGCTGAATGTATAAGAAATAAAAAAACAAGATCCAATAACAAGTAAGCTGCCTACAAGAAATTCAATTCACCAAAAAAGTCACATACATAATGAAGGTAAAAGGATAGGAAATAACATTTCAAATAAATGGCATCCTGAGGCAAGTAGGGCTAGCTGTACTTATATCTGCTAACACACACTTTAAGAAAAGACTATGAGACAAAAAAGGTCACTTTACAATAGTCAAGAGATAAACTCATAAATAAGACATAATGGTTACAATCCTATAGACTCCTAATATTTGAGAGACCAGGCAAAAAGAGAGACAGGCTCCAGTACAACAACAGGGGGTATTCCAGTACCCTATTCTCACCAATGGTTATAGTAGACATAAACTATACTATAAATCAATTAGACTAAAGAGATATTTATACGGAACATTCTATCCAACAACTGCAGAAGAAATGTTCTTTTCATCATTGTATGGAATTTTTCTACAATAGACCATATTTTAGGTCACGATAAAAGTCTTAAGAAGTTCGAAAAAGTTGAACTAATATCCTATGCCTTATCTGATCATAATAAAATGAAACTAGAAGTCAACAATAGAAGCTTTAGAGATCATAAAAATATATGGAGACTAAACATACTTTTGAACAAATAGTGGGTCATTGAGGAAGTCAGAAGAGAAATTAAAAGATTTCTTGAAATAAATGAAAATGGAAACACAACATACCATCGTGTTTGGGTTGCAGCAAAGAACTAAGAAGAAAATTTATGGTAATGAGTAACTACATTTAAAACATATGGTGAAAATTTTCAGATAAAAATCTAATGTTGTATCTCAATTACTTATAAAAATAAGAAATAAACTGAAAATCAGTAGAAGTAAATAAATAATAAAGATCAGAACAAAAACAAATGAAATAAAGACTAAAAGAGCAATACAAAAGAACAATGAAACAAAGCTGGTTCCTTAAAAAGATAAACAATATTCACCCTCCTTTAGTGAGACTAATGAAGAAAAAAGAGAGAAGATCCACATAAATAAAATTATAGATGCAAAAGGGGACATTACAATTGATAACATACATTATTAGGGATTATTTTGAGAAACTGTAATGCAATAAATTGAAAAATATGGAAGGAATAAATAAATCTCTAGGTACATATGACCTATTACAATTCAACCCAAAGGATATTAAAAAAAAAATTCTATATAATGTTGGGCATGGTTCAGCTCCCAGCTACTTGAAAAGCTAAGGCAGGAAGATACCAAGTTTTAGGCTACCACAAGCAACTTAGTGACACACTGTCTCAAAAATAAACATATTTTTTATGTACTTCAGTGATGGAGTACCCCTGGGTTCCATCTCCAGTAATGAAAGAAAAAAATTGAATGGACCGAAACCAAGTAATGATATTTAATCAGTAGTAAAAAGCTTCTCAACCAAAAAAACCCAGCACTGGATGTGCTCACTGCTGAATTTTCCAATATGTTAAGGAAGAAATAAAACCAATGCTTCTCAGATTATCACACAGAATTGAAGGGGATGGAGCTCATCCAAACTCATTTTAAAAGGCCAGCATTATTCTATTTTACAAACCTGACAAGGACACAGCAGAAAATGAAACTCTAGATAAATATCCCTAATACAAAAATTCTCAACAAAAAATATAAGCAAATACAATTCAACAGCACAGCAAAAATATCACACACTACAATCAAGTTGTTTTCATCCCAGGGATACTAGGTGGTTCAACATACACAAATCAGCAAACATAATACAGTACATAAAAAGGATCAATGATGAAAACTATATTATCATCTCAATGGATATAAAACAACACTTGATACAATTCAATAGCCCCTTGTGATAAAAGCCCTAACCAAATTAGGTATACAAGGATCATGCCACAACACAATAAGGACTACATGCATCAAGTCCACAGCAAGCATAACACTGAAATTAGAAATGCTGAAAGCAATTCTCTAAGATCAGGAATAAGATGAGAGTATCCACTCTTAACACTCTTATTTAATATAGTGCCAGAAACCTTAAGCAGAATAATCAGGCAAAAGAAAGAAATAAAATAGAATAAGATGAAATCAAATTACTCCTTTTTGAAAAGGATATAATTCTATATCTAGAAAAATCTAAAGACTATACCAAAATACTATTGCAAATGATTAATTCATTTTTAAAGGAGGAGGGTAAAAATCAACATACATCATCCAGTAAATTTTCTATATACCAATAATGGATTTGCTGAGAAAACATGAAGTCAATCTACTCACAATAGACACCCACAACACCCACACACACACGTGCAAATACCTAGAAATAAACTGAACTAAGGAAGTGAAAGGCCTCTACAATGAAAATTACAAAACATTGAAGAAAAAAATATGAAGTGGACGCTAAAAGGTGGAAACATATCCCATGTTCATGGACTAGGAGAATTAATATTACTGAAACTCATGCTACTAAAAAAGATCTACAGATTTAATGAAATCTCCATCAAAATGCCGTAAGAACTTTTCACATAACTAGAAAAAATAATCCTAAAATTCATATAGAAGCACAAACAATTCCAAAGACCCAAACCATTCTTGAGCAGAAAAGAGCAAAATTGGAGGCATGTCAATACCTGGTTTTAAGATATACCACAGATTCGCAGTAATCGTAGTAACCAAACCAACAACATATTAGTATAAAAACAGGGTCATAGCACAAGACAACAGTATAGAGAAAATACAAAAACAAATCCTTAAGAAAGATATTCTTATGAAAGTTGTCAAAAACACTGGAGAAAGAACATCCTCTTCAAACAAATGGTGCTAGGAAAACTGGACATCCACATTCAAAAGACGGAAACTTGACTGGGTCCCTCACTCTACAAATATCAATTCAAAATGGATTAAAGATTCTAATGTAATACCCAAATTTATGACATCATTAGAATGAAATATAAGAGAAAAACTTCAAAGTATTTGTACAGCTGATGATTTTCTCGATAGGAGCCCCAAAAGCAGAGGAAGCAAAAGAAAAAATTGACAAATGGAAATTCATAAAACTATAAACCTACACTGCAAAGGAAGCAATTAAAGTTAAAAGGCAACCTATAGAACAGAAGAAAATGTTTACACTATTCATCCAACAGCATTAATATCCAGATCATAAAAAGAACTCAGAAACCTTAATAGAAGACATATAATACAATTTAAACTAGTTAAAAATACATGGAAAAAATTATTCAACATCATTAGTCCTTAAGAAATTGCAAATCAGAACTACATTTAAATAACATTTCATGCCAAATACAAAGGATATTATCAAATTTTTAAAAATAACAAATACTGGAAAGGATGTGGACCGAAAAAAAAAAACAAACTCATATACACTGTTGGTGAGAAATTAGTGCAATCACCAAGGAGAACACTGTGGAGATTCCTTAATAAATTAAAAATCAGTAGAGATAAATATTTTTACTTTGGGATAGAGAAGAATATTTTCAATAAGAATGCAAAAGGAAAAAAAATCATTGCAGTAAAAGATTGTAGTGCATAATATAATCCCAGTTTCTGGGGATGCTGAGGCAGGAGGAACCTACTTTCCAGGCTCTCTTGGGCAATTTAAAAAGATAGTACCTCAAAATAAAATATAAAAGGGGTTAAGAGTATACAGCTCACTCCCTAATGCTGAAGTGTTGGACCTAATTTGTCTTCCATCAGTTGCAGTGTAGCTGGTTTAATTCCTAGCTCCTTGATCCATTTTGATTTGATTCTCATGCAAGGAGAAAGATATGGATCTAATTTCAACTATCTGCAAGTGGCTGTCCAGTTTGTCCAGCACCATTTGTCAAACAGACTGTCTCTCTTCCCGGTAATATTTTCTCCCCCTTTGTCAAAAATCATATGTTTAAAGATTTGAGGGTTTGTTTCAGGGTCTTCTATTCCATTGGTCTTCTTTCCTTTCTTGATACCATGCTGTCTTTGTTACCGGCTCTATAGTATAGTTTTAAATCTGGTATGGCAAAACCGCCTGTTTCATCTTTCTTGCTTAGTAGTGTTTTGGCAATTCTACGTTTCTTATTGTTCCAGAAGAATTTGAGAATTGTTTTTTCTGTGTCAGTAAAGAATGACATAGGTATCTTTATAGGGATAGCATTAAATCTATATAAAGCTTTTGGTAGAATGGCCATTTTTATTACATTATTTTTGCCTAACCAAGAGCATGGGACATCTTTCCATCTTCTTAGGTCATCTTGGATTTCCCAACAAGTCTCCTAAAGTGAAGGAAGTAAAGTCAAAAATCAGTGAATGGGATGCCATAAAGCTAAAAAGCTTTTGTACTGCCAAGAAAACAATGAAAAGAGTCAAGAGGTTTCCTATGGAAATGGAGAGAATCATGGGCTATGATTCCTCTGACAGGGGCCACATATCCAGAATCTACAAAATCTTCAAAAATCTCAACTACAAAAACACAAACAACCCAATCAATAAATGGGCCAAAGAGCTAAATAGAAACTTCTAATAAAGGACATTGATCAAGCCAATGAAAACACAAGAAAGTGCTCTAAATCTCTAGTAATCAGAGAAATACAAATGAAAACTACATTAAGATATCACCTTACGCCAGTCAGAATGGCAAAAATGAAGAAGATAAACAAAAATAGATGCTGGAGGGGCTGCGAAGAGATAGGCATACTAACACACTGTTGGTGGAGCTGCAGACTGGTACAGCCCCTTTGGAAAGCAGTGTGGAGAATCCTCAAAAAACTAGGGATGAGCCCACACCATACAATCTTGCTATTCCTCTCCTGGGTATCATTCCAGGGGATTTAGAATCAGCACATTATAGTGACACAGCAATATCTATGTTCATAGCAGCTCAATTTACTATTGCTAGATTATGGAAACAACACAGGTGTCCCTCACTGGATGAATGGATCCAAAAACTGTGGTACATATATACCATGGAATTTTACACAGCAATTAGAAACAATGATATTGCAGCCTTTGAAGGTAAATGGATGGCTATGGAAGAAATTATGCTTAGTAAAATCAGCTTAACCCAGAGAATCAAGGGTCGAGTGTCTCCACTTATCTCTGGTGGCTGGATCTAGACCCTGGCCATTGAGAAAGGTGGTCTATTATCATGTGTTAAATCCAGATAAGGTGTAATGTTATACAACATAATACTTTTTTAGAGATATTGTGGGAAGGGGAAGGGAGGGATAAGGATGGATAATTGGGGGGGCACTCCTGGGGGTAAATCTAATATCCAGAGTCTATACACATTTTATATTATTTTGTTAAAAACTTGTATGTTTGTTCAAAATTAAATTTCTCAATAAAAATAAATAAATAAATAATTTTTTTTTTAAAAAAAGAGTATACAGCTCAGAGGTACAGCACTCACCTAGTATGAATGAGACCTTGGGTGGATCCCTGGTAAAGCAAGCGCACACACACACACACACACACACACACACAGAGAGATAGAGAGAGAGAGAGAGAGAGAGAGAGAGAGATAACAGGCATATTTCCCTTTTAAAAACAAAAAGAGAGATTCTTGGCTGGGGGTGTAGCTCAGTGGCAAAGCATTTGTTTTCAGGTGCAAGGCCTTGTGTTCAATCCTCAGTGGAAGGAAGAAAGGAAAGGAGGAAGGAAACAAGCAAGGAAGGAAGGAAAGAAGGGAGAGAGGGCAGGAGGGAAAGAATTAAACAAATAAATTCAGGTAATACAACGTGTAAATGGAGAGCTATCAACCTGGGAAAAGGTATGTGCAAAAGCAACAAAAAGGTAAATAATCCATACCTTAAAATATATTACACTTGCACATCAATAATAAAAGATAAATAGCACAATAAAAAATCGGGAAGCTCATAAAGATGAGATGCAGTTAATCATAAAATGAATTTAAAATATGACTTAACAGTTGAACACACCTGCAACAAATTAGTGGCTTTCTATTGTAGATAATCCATTATAGGGATACTTTATACCCTAGATTCATTTCCATTTTCAAACAAATGTGTTTCATCTTGTATATTTCATGGAACCATCTGAATGATTGAAAAGAAGAGATACCTTTGTAATTAATACTAAATTATTAATTTAGTATAAGACATAATAAAAAGGTACAGAGTCCTATATGTTGTTTTCTAAGATTATTTTCTCATTTTTCGTGCTTACTCATTTGAGAGAGTCTGTTATGGTTTAGGTAATATGCATCCCCCAGAAGCTCATGAGTGAGACAACACAAGAAAGTTTAAAGAAACAATTGCATTGTTAGAGCACTAACCTACTCAGTGCATCCACTGATAGGGATTAACTGGGTGATGACGTAGGCAGGCAGGGTGTGGCTGAAGGAGGTGGTCACTGGGGGGTGTTCCTTTAGGGCATCTATTCTGTCATTGGTAAGGGGAGCGATCTCTTTGCTTTCTAGTGCCATGTCATGAGCAGCTTTTCCTTGGCAATCCCTTCTGACATTATGCTGTGCCTTATTTCCAGGCCTGAGGAATAGACTCTGCAGACTATGAGCTGAGACCTCCGAAACTGTGAGTTCCAAAATAAGATTTTCCTCCTGTGATTGTTCTTATCAGATCATTTTGATCATAGCACTGAAAAAGCTGACTAAAACAAAGTCCTATAATTCTGTTATGAATATGAGAAGAATATCTATGTTAGTTTTTTCTTCTACATTCATCTTAATTACATTGATTTTTGTTACTTTTTTTTCCATTTTAGTTTTATTGAGTCATCTGATGCCTCATTTTATTGTGCTTGAAGGGATGAATATTAGGAAAGGATACCTTTGTAAATTACCTTTTACATACGTTTTATCAATTGTCCATAATTTTTCCTGTAATTTTAAATATAGTATTTTTATTTGTATGTCTATTCTACATGTACAAATTTTATTTCTATCTTAGTAAATAAGTTGGGAAAGTTATTTGTTTCCAAATGATTCAGGAATTGTGTAACTTGTTTCTGGTCTACCAATTGTGAACCTAAAGTAAATAAAATTGAAATTCATGATCTTTATCAAAATTTCAGGACTATAAATTATATAAGTATTCTTAAACTATCGCTGTTTTAGAAAATCTATTTTGCAGGTTTACTTTTCCCTTCATACTTTGCATAATTTTTGATGAACTCATAATTTTATGATCATGCATTTTTATTAGTTAATTACAGACTTACAATTGAAAGGGAATATTATCAAACAATCAAGAACAGATGTATATTCACATAGTTAGCCAAGCCTAATGCCATTCCATGGTTTCTCCCCTGGGTTCCTCATGGTTCTGTGTTTCCCCCAATTAAACTTTTGTGTTAAATGGACTTCTCATGGAGGTCGGAAATTTCCTTCTGTGTTGATTCCCCCCATACTCCCTCCCTCCAGTCTCCTAGATGTCCTTTCTAATCCCTCTGCCCTCTCTGCCCACCTCCCTACGTCTCATCTCCAGGTATCCTAGGCAAGGTTCCCCCTGATTGTGTAAAAATTCAAACATGTTGAGGTTATTTTCACCTTAGCCATCTATCATACTGTTTCCAGTTGATTCTAGCTTCCACAAATGAGAGAAAATATTTGGCCCTTGAGTCTCTGAGATTGGGATACTTAACTTAGCATAATTTTTTCCATCTCCATCCATTTGGCTTGCAAAGCCATAATATTGTTTTCTCTAATGGCCAAGTAGAATTCCATTGTATATATGTACCAAAGTTTTTGAATCCACTCATTGAGTGAGGAGCATCTGGGTTGTTTCCATAGTCCAGCTATAGTAAATTGAGCAGTCATAAACATTGATGAAGCTGTATGAAGCTGTATCTCTATAATATGCTGATTCTAACTCTTTTGGTAAAATACCCAGGAATGCGATAGATGGGTGATAAGGTAGTTCCAGCTCTAATTTTTGGAGAAATCTCCACACTGCTTTCCAGAGTGGCTGAACCAGTTTGCAGTCCCACCAGCAATGTGACATTGTTCCTCTTTTCCCACGGCCCCTCCAGCATCTGTCATTGTTCATAGTCTTCTTTTTTGCCACTCTGACAGGAGTGAGGTGGAATCTCAGTGAAGTTTTTATTTGCATTTCTCTTATAGCTAATGATATAGAGCATTTTCTCATATGGGCTTTATGGACTTCCCCTGCTGAGAAGTTTCTCTTTATATTCGTAGCACATTTATTGATTTGATTATTTGTGGTTTTGGTGTTTAGTTTTTTGAGTTCTTTGTATTTATAGATATTAGCCCTCTGTCTGAGGTGTAGCAGGCAAACATTTTCTCCCAATCTGTAGGCTCTCTCTTGACACTTTTGACTAATTCTTTAGCTGTGCAAAAGCTTTTTAATTTAATTTCATCCCTTTCATTTATTCTTGACTTTACTGCTTGAGCCATGGGAGTTTTGTTAAGGAAGGTGGCTCTGATCCCTAGGTCCTGTAGTGTTGATCCTACTTCTTTTTCAAGTAAATTTAAAGTTGCTGCATTAATATCCAGATCTTTGAACCATTTTGATTTAATTTTTGTGCAGGGTGAAAGGTAACAATCCAGTTTCAGTTGTCTACACATGGCTGTCCAATTTTCCAACACCATTTGTTGAACAGACTTTCTTCCACACTATGTCTTTGCCCCCTTTATCAAACATCAGATAGTTAAAGGTATGGGGGTTCATCTCAGAATCCTCTATTCTATTTTATTGGTCTTCAGTTCTGTTTTGATACCAATGCCATGCTGTGTTTGTTACTATGGCCCTGTAGTATAATTTCAGGTCAGGAATTGTGATACCTCCTACTTCTTCCTTCTTGCTGAGTAATGTTTTGGCTAATCTGGGTCTTCTGTTATTCCATATGAACTTGAGAATTGCTTTTTCTATATCAATGAAGAATGACATTGGTATCCTGATGGGGATTGCGTTAAATCTGTATAGAGCTTTGGGTAGAATGGCCATTTTGATTATATTAATTTGTCCTATCCATGAGCACGGAATGTTTTTCAATTTTCTCAGGTCTTCTGCAATTTCTTTTTTTAGTGTTTGATACTTTTTTTTTAAAGAGAGGACAGTGAGAGACAGAGAGACAGAAAGAATCAATTTTTATTGAGTTTTTCACATGGCTTTCGTTGCTCTGCTACTTAGTTCAATAGGTGGGTGCTGAGGTTTGAACACATGTACTTGCGCATGCCTGGCAAGTGGGGTAACTACCAAGCCACTACTCCAGCCACATGATCATGCATTTTTAGTAATAAATAAGTTTGACATTTGTATAATTTTCATAACTATATCAACACAAATTACTTTGATGTTTCTAACACAGTTGCTCATTACCCTTTCTTTGATATCATATTATACACATAAGTGGAATCCTAATTTGCATTAATTTAGTAACAGCAAGAAACACTCAAGGATATATGGAATGCTTGTATATATCCTGTTCGGTACTCCTTACAAAAACCATAAACTGGGCTTATGTTTTTAAATGTATTTGTGAACTTTCTCCTTTAAGACACTGCACATATTGTTCCATTATTTTATGACAATTCTACATAAAATTTTCCAACATTGATTTAGTTTTGGTTGCAGTTTTAGGTGTCTTGATCTTTACTCTGAATATGCAATTTCTATTTTTCCCTTCTTCATTTTCTGTAAAGTTGAGAAATTTGACTTTGCTGTCTATGTGGAATTCTTCTAATCAATGCTTCATCCTATTATTTAGAATAGAGAAATAGCATATTTGTGTGAGTTTTTTATTTTTTTAATGATATTATGTAATTGATTTCTTGGACTTATCTTTATCTATTTGATATCTGTATTTTCAGACAGCTTGTTCTTGTTTTATTTTTGCTATTTTATCATTTTTTAAAGTTATGTTTTTATACTGTGGTCAAGATTTGCATTTGAATAGTTTTAATTTAGAGACACAATAAACCCAAATTTAAACATATAGTCCTAGATAAAATCATGAAGAAAATTTCATATTTTCTTAATTATGAATTGACAGAGTAAACTGTAGGCAAACAAAAATTGCCTACTACTATTTTTGCAAAGAAAGTTTCACTGTAACATAGCCAAAACCATTTGTTGATGTGTTTTTGCTGGCTACTTTTGCACTACAGTAACTGAATTTAATAGATGCAATAGAGATTGGGATTTATAGTTGCCATTTTCTTTTTTTAATAGGAAAAAAATGTCAACTCCTGATCTTAAGTATAGGTCCATTTGTTTCATGCTTTTGGAAAAAGATTAATGAAGGAATAATGGTGCAGGGGCTGGAGCAGTGGCTCAGCAGTTATGGTGCTTGCCTGGTATGCATGTTCAAATGCCAGCACCATATAGACAACCAAGTGTCCGAGCAATGAAAGCCACATGAAAAACTAAATAAAAATTGATTCTTTCTCTCTCTCTCTCTCTGTGTCTCTCTCTCAGTCTCTCTTAAAAAAAAAGAGGTACTTCATCATTTCACAAAATATTTTTATTTTCCTGGGCGATGCGTTTTTAAGATTCATGGGAACATAAAGAACCATCTTCGAATGCTACAATAGGACCCACTGAAAGCCAGGTATTGCAGTGGCTTCAGCTTTACTACTCCAGATCCCACCTACAACTGAGCATAGCCTGAGAAGCCATCTCAAGCTCTGCTACTCTGAGGTTAAGGCTACTTCTTGAATTTTTGTTAGAGAATCCCTGTTTTCTTTATATACATGGGCTCATAGCCTGCCAAGACCTGTCCCAAAAATCCCCCACCTGTACCATATCTCAGTGATCATCCACAAATATTTTTACCCTGATCATATACATTTATCTGCTTTCCAGCCCAAATACAGATATTTTTTACTTAATGAACATATTAGTCTGGCAGATTACTACTTAAACTTGGTACTTAAATAAGTAATTTCACAGACCTTATAAATATTTTATTATGAGGACTATTGTAACAATATCCTTACAAAATGTTGCCATAACAGTAAGAAGTTTAAGACTCACTGTATTTGGGGAATAATTAATGATAATTTCTAGGCACAATGTGGAAAACAGAACAAAAAGAATAAAGGCATGACTTTTTCCTTTTAAAAATTCTGATCTATTTCTACAAACAGAATTAATACACAAGGAAGAAGCAGATTACTTGATTGTTAAAAGAGCAGCTAGATTTAGGCATCAAATCGAAAGATATTAGCTAGAAACTACAGATGTCAATGAGCATGTGTCTGCATTACATTAAGACGTTGACACTTGAAGCTCTTGACTTTAATTTAATTTGAATATCTTTCAGGTTGTATACTTTAACAATTTAAATGTATAAGGTAGTTAAAGCTTTTCCTTGTTTTATAGTTATGGGAATTACCTCACAAGATTTGAGTTTCCTATAAATATCATGAATGCCCACTCTTGCTTAACTTTCCCCATAACTTCATGATTTTACATATGCTTTTTTCTGAATCTTCATTTCAAAAGTATTAAAAATGACTTCACTTCTTTTTCTACTTCTACTTCTCACTTTCCAGAGATTCTGGGTCAAAAACCCCTTGGAAGATATGACTTAGTGCACTATTTCATCATGAGAATTTGAAAGTGCTGGGAAAATGTTTAGAAGTTGGAAGGTCCCAATTTCCTGAAGGTTTGGAGAGGCCTGAATATTCATGATCCATACATGATCGTGATTATGATCTCTTATTAACCTGGGTTACTATGTGGATTAAAAGTATTCAACAGGGGCTGGAGCGGTGGCTCAGAGGTTTCGGCGCTTGCCTGGCAAGCACAAGGACCCGGGTTCAAACCCCAGCACCACGTACACAACTCAGTGTTGGAGCAACTAAGGCCATGTGAAAAACTCAATAAAGTTGTTTCTCTCTTTCTCTGTCTCTTACTGTCCCTCTCTCTTTAAAAAAAAAAAAAAAAAAAAGTATTCAACAAATTTGAAAATGTTTCATGTGCTAGGCCCACATCAGATGTTGAGAATGCAAATAAGATGCAATTCCTGCTTCAAGTAGCTTCCTTTCTCTTAGTAAGTACTAAGAAAATAATTCCTATATTCTACACATGATACTAAGAATTATAATAGAATGAAATATGATGTGAAAATATGCATAGGAGGTGAGATTCAGGTGGAAGTTAGCAAAACAGTGGTTTATGGCATAAGTAACACTTAAACTGATTCGTCAGATGAATTGGAATCAGAAGCAGGGAAATTTCCTTTCCATGCCAAACACAGTAAAGAGAAAAAATGAGGTCTTCTGATATAACTGAGAAAAACATACAGAATGTACAAGAGGGAAAGCCATCAGGTGAAAGGTAAATAGGGGACAAATACAAAACAGGTGATTTGACATCTTTGGTGTTTGAGCTCAGGCCAGATTTGCACACTAAAATGTCATTAGAGACCAAAATGGAAATTTGATTTTGTGAAATTGTGATCATTTTGAATAGCAGAAAGTGTGAACAACTGGAGAGCTAGCTGATTTCTTGCTTAAAATTCTCCAAGTTCAAAGGAGTTTAAAGCATTGTGCTAGCCAATAAAACTCTCATTGGGCCAGATTTGCCCAAATGTCAACAAACTACAATCCCTGCATGGGGCTCTAGATAGCCATGAAAAACAGTATCAGTGCCAACATATGAACAAGATAATCTAGAAAAGCATACATTTCCATAATCACTGAATTCATTTTGGAAAGATATTCAGGGAAGGCAAGACAATGAGACAATATGTTAAATGCATAGCACTGCACCAGACACAGATGGATAAAAAATAAACAATAAACAATAATATCCTACCTGTCTCTCATCCTTTCTGTCCACTTAGAAAAGAGAGACCAGAACAAGGGGAAATCCAGATTGACAACAAGAGTAGTGTATTAGTTTCCCAAGGCTGCTGTAACAAATTATCACAACTTCATGGCCTAACACTACAGAAATGTATTATCTTCACAATTTGGAGTACAGTGGTCCGAAATAATTTTCATTAAGTAGAAATCAAGGTGCAGTTAAAGGTATGTTCCCTTCGGAAATTCTAAGGGAGAATATATTATTTGAATCCTCTCTAGCTTCAGGTAACTGCTTAAAATCCTTTGTATAGCTATGGCATTGGATTCTGTCCTGGGCACATTGTCTTCTCTTCCTCTTGTCAACTCTCCTCTTTTATATGGAGATTTAGTATAATTCCCTTTATAACCCATTCAGATAATTCAGCATTTTCTCCCAACTCCTCAAACATTAACTTAATCATACTTACATGACATGAGGTGACAATCATAAGTTCTAAGGATCAGGATATGGATATTATCTGGAGAGCTGAAATCATTTCTTGGGTAAGTTTTTTCCTCAATTCTATTAGTTAGGGTTCTCCAGAGAAACAGAACCATTGAAAGAAAGAGAGACTGAGAGACTCTCAAGGAATTGGTTCACATTGTTAGAGGGGTTAAAGAGGTTCCAAGACATGCATTTGGGAAGCTAGAGACCAAGAACTGATAGTGTAGTTCCAATGCATGTCCAAATACCTCAGAAGCAGGAGAGCTGATAGCATAAATTATGATCCAAATCCAAGTCCAAAGGCAGGAGACCTACATCCCAGCTCAAAGGCAACCAGGCAGAGAAAGCAAGTTTTCTCTTATTAAACTTTTTTGTTGTTGTTCTTCTGATACCTTCAACCAGTTGGGTGAGGTCTACCTCCACGGGGAAGGGCAATCTGCTTCATCCAGCCAATTGATTCTGTTGTTAATATCATTGAAATGTACCCTCATGGATACACCCAGACTAATGTTTAATCAAGTATCTGGGCATCCCTTGACCCAGCCAACTTGACACATAAAATTAACAATGTTGGGAGGCCAAATTGTTATTTTAAAGGCTTTTAATACCACTTATAAACCAAATGACTATTAAATTCCCGTTTGATTTCACGATTTGAAGCATTTTTATGTATAACTACCTTAAATACTAACTATAAAGATTAAGGAGGGGAAAGGAAGGGTGCAACATGTTTAGAATATCATTCCCAAGCAGACACCATATATTATTTATATTTGCTTCCTCTAAGAACAGGACTTATGGGAGAACTAAGAAATACCAGTTTAGAAATAAAATTTAAATAGACAATACAGCTCAATTATCAAATTTTTCACTACCCTATTGGTGTTATTAAAGCTTTTATTCTTATCTCACTGCAATCTACTTCTTCTGTCAGCTATTATAATATCCTACTTTTCCAATAAAAACAACCATAGTACTGGACTTTTTTTTTTTTTAAAGAAAGTATATTTCTGCTACTGGTAAAGTTTACCATAAGATATGGATATCTTTGAAGTCAGAAATTTGTAGTAACAGAACTTAACTGCATTTTGCAAGGTGTCAACTTAAATATTTTGTAATAAAAATAAATACTACAATTGCTTGTAAACATTTCCACATAATCAAGGTTATTGACAACAATGGTAATTTATATCTTTCCCAGTTGTGATATTTCTAAGGCTTGGTTGACAACTCCAACACATGGTGCTTTAACTAAATAGACCATCTGCTTGTTTTTCTCTAACATAATCATGGCAAGGGGCCCCACTGTGTGAAAAGGAATCAAAGCTTCTCAGGTCTACCTGGTCATGGAGTAAGTGCTGAGAATCTGGGCTGTTTTGTATGCAGACGTTTGACTTTCCTCTATTCATCTATTCACCACATTTTTCAATAAACACTGTGGTTGGCAGTTTTACTAACAATGGGAAAAAAAACCAGAAAGTGCTGAAGAATTGCAAAACCCACCTTAATTATAAAGAGATTGAAGAAAAGCTTTAAGGTGAAATTATAGATAAAATAAAGGAAGCGTTTTGAAGCACTCTTTACACTAACAGGCTCATTTTGTTGTTGTTGTTTTTGTGGGTTTTTTATTTTTATTTTTTTAAAGAGAGAGGGACAGTGTGAGAGAACGAGAGAGAGAATCAATTTTATTTAGTTTTTCATGTGGCTTTCCTTGGTCGGACACTTCATTATGTACATGGTGCTGGGGTTTGAACCCATGTAATCACACATGCCAGGCAAGCACTGTAACCACTGATCCGTCGCTCCAGCCCTCTACTAACATTTATGGAAACTTTAGCATTACAGCTGTTCAGGAAGTCTAATTTTTCCAGTCTCTGCAGATTTTCAACACACATATATATATATAATAGAGAAAGAAAGCAAGGGGAAAGATAGCAAAAGATAATCATTCTTCTTTCTCTTCATTCCAGATCCATAATTAAAAAAAAAACAAAACATGAATTGTGAAGAATTACATGAAACCAACAAAAAATAAAAAATATGAAACTCTTGTTTCAGCGTCACATCAACCATCTTTTAAATAAAATCAAAAGCATATAATTAAATAGCAAACTACTATAATAATAATGGAAGAAAGATGCAGAATCAAAATAAGAAGATGAGAGGAATTTAAATTTGTACAGCATCATAAAGATTTATAAATCATCAAATAACATAATTTCATAATAAAAATGGTGTTCTTTTTTTATAACACATGGAATATAGGGGAATTTTATAAACAATTCTACAATGATGTCAATACACAAATATATTGATATGAAAATGCTAACAAAAGATAAACAATTGCATAAAAATTTGGCTTTATTGATAAGAATATTTTTGTAATGTTTAGATAATTTGCTTCAATTTTAAGTGTAGTGTTACCATTTATGTTTAGTGATTTCACAATAAGAAAAATTCCTGAAATTATTTAACAAGTAATGATATTCAAAAAAATAGGCTGAATATTTCATAGTTTTGCTGTACTTTGTATATGTAAATTTTATTTTCAAACTGTTATTTCTAAACTCTCCCATAAGTCCTTATTTATCTGTTACATACATGATTTAAATATCTTCATATCATCAGACAAAAATAATAATCTTCTTATTTTTAATCATCTTCTTATAGACCCACAAGCAGTGCTCCTATCATATGATTCACCCAAATGTTTTAAAAAGTACAATGTTTCTGAAATATCCTCTCAATGACAAAGGAAATCAACAATATAAAGGGAGAGGTTTCCATTCCTGGTTAGGATGTAAAGGAACTTGAAAGATTGTCACGCCTACTGCAAAAAGATAAGCTACCACACAAACAAACAAACAAATAAATCACTCTTCTTATAAAGCCAGTGACAACCTGCAGAGTCAAAGAAAACTGACATGATTGAACTCCAGAGGTCTAAGTCTATTCATGGTCCTAAGGAGTTGGGACACTTTCAGACCCAGAGGTAAATGTTGAGATTAAGAGAAGTTATAGAAAATAATAAGCCTATTAAACAACAGTCTGATGGTATAAAGGAAAAAAAGCCAAATGCTTGACCGACATGTGTTTGGCCGATCAGATCTGAAAATGGAGGATCCTAAATGGCAAAGATAACCTTCTCCGATAAATAACAATTTTACAGAGCAACTTGACAGAGAACACAGAAGCTGAGGCAAGACCCAGAAGCAGAACAAGGACCCCTATCTGGGATCATTTGCTGATGGAGACTTTGAGGCCTCACATTTTTGAGTTCTTGTGGTTTTGAGGCCCAGCAACCTTAATAAATATGGTCTGAGGACCCAGCTGGAAGCAGAAGCTTGAAGACCTGAACTTACACACCTTCAAAGTATTTGAAGCCAGTAACGAATTGAGTCATTGAAGCTGTAAACAAATCACCAACTGATTCAGCGTCTCATTAGATCAGAGATGCTAACCTATTTGCTAAGTGAATATTTGGAATCTGAACTGAAAAATAGAGATCTTAGAATTTCAGAGGTGGATTCCTGGTCTTTTAAGAAGAGAAGTTTTCATTTGAATGAATAGCACAAAATGCTTTTATGCACAACTAAATTGAAACTGAAAAAGAGAAAATGAATAGCCCTATAACTATTAATGAAATTGAATGCATAGCAATGATAATTTGAAAAAATTCTCTAAAATAGAAATATCTGGGCCTAGACATTATAATTAGTGAATTTCTTACACTTTTATGTATAACTTAGGCCAACCTAACACAAACTCTTTCAGAAAATGGAGGAAACTCATCTCAGCTTATTTTGCAAATCTAGCATCTCCATGATACCAAAATTAGACATCACCAAAAATGAAATTACAAAACTATACGTCATTGACATAAATGTGGAAATCTTCAGCAAAATAGTAGCAAACTGAATTCGGCAATAAATATGAAAGACAATACATTAAAATTACATGAGGCACTTCACAGAAATGTGATTTTGCTTCAAAAATGGGAAATCAATTCAATCCAGAGAATTAACTGAAAAATGAAAAGGAATCATTTGATTATCTAAGTAGGTACAGAAAAAGAAATTGGCAAAATTTAAAACCCATTCATAATGAACATTTTCAGCAAACTGTTTTTAACCTGATAAAGTATCTAATGAAAAGCCCACAGCTGGCATTGTAATCAAGGCCAGGCTCATGGGCATGTGCTTATGTAGTTACACAGCACTCCTTGCACCAAAGGACCCTGTTCTTGGTTCAATGATTTGCTGTTGCTGTCCTGAAATTCCTGATAATTTTTGAACATGGAATCCCACATTTTCATTTTACGCTGAGTCTTGTTTCATTGAAAAAGACTCAATTCTTTCTATTTGAGATCAAGAAGAAAATTCATCCTCAGTTTCATGGCAACATTTTCTTGCAGGTCTTATTTGATGTAATAATTCAAATAAGAAATAATAGGCATAATCTAGGAAGAGGAAAGAAAACCACTATGTACTTGAAGATAGGATGAGTATTTCAATAGAAAAGGCTAAGAAATCTGTACTGAAACTTACTAGAATTTTTAAATTAGTTTTTCAATCTGTCATATAAAAGGACAATGTACAAAAAATTTTAACTGCCATTTACATTAATATCAAACATATTTAGTAAAAGATTAAAAGAGGTATAAATCTATATGCAGAAAAATATACGTTATGTGGAAAAGTTAGGGAAACCTCAGTAAGTGACAATATATACCATGTTTATGAATTGTAATGCTCATTGCTGTTACAATAATAATTCTTCTCCAACTGATTTAGGTTATAGGTTCAGTGAAATTCCAATCAAAATTCTAAGAGATTTTTCTTCTTTTTTTAACTCTAAGAAATTCACAGACTGACTCTAAAATTCCTACAGAAAATATTTATAGAGTCACAAACAACTTTTAAAATCACCCAGATTTTGTGCTACATAATTTCAAGACTTACTATGAAGCTGAAGACATGTAGTTTTGGTCTTAGAAGTAATGAATGTAGTAAGTGTACACAATTTTTTAAGAATCAGAGGAAAAAAAACAATATTCAGTATCAACTGATTTTAACAAAACTCCAAAGCAATGTAACAGGGAATGGATAGTCTTTTTCTACCACGCATGTGGTTTCAAAAAGGAATCCTTAACCCATAACTTACACCCTAAAAAGAAAGAAAAATTAGTGGAAAGTAGATACTTAACATCAAAATAAAAGATAAAACCACAAGGATACCATAATAAAACACAGGAAAACATCTTAATCACCTTGATTAGGTGTCTATGTCACAAAGAACATTGCCAATAAAGGAAAATGTGATAAATTAGACCTCATCCTCACAAATTTAAAAACTTCTACTTTTGAAAAATAGTGTTAAATAAATTGAAAAACAAGTCACAAAGTAGAAGAAATTTTCACAATAAATAAAACAAAAGACTCGTTCTTGTGGAATATAAAAAACATCAAGAACTCAACAACAAAAAAAGGAAAAAAAAACAGCTCTAAAACAGGCGATGCACTTGAACAAATATTTTGTGGAAAGGGTATGTACCTTGATTTGTCTGGTGGTTTCATAGTTATATACATTTTCTAAAATTCGTTGTATTATACACTTAAACACTCTGAAGGGAAAATGACTTGCAGTCACACAACAGTTAAAAAGTATTTGTATATTTTAGTGTCTTCCAATATAATCTAAGTATGTACCTTGTTTGTCTATCTGTAAATTAATTTTCTAATATTACTATAGATATATTTTTGCATTGTGTTGTTTTCATTTCTTCTAGTTGAGAAGGAAAGTAAATATTTTTATCATTTTGTTTTTATGGTAATCCTTTAGTGGTAGTTCTACTGCTCACAATCATAGCTATCATTTATGGAAAACCATTTATTTTCCTGGTGATATATAAACTAATTTTCAGGTATTATATCAATTTTCGCCATCTTCTTTTAGAATGAAAGAAAAGCATTCCTCAAATAAGTAGCAAGCATATTGATTTTCATAATTTTTCTTAAGAATCAAAATATTTCAAATTATGAGCTTGCCTCTGAGTACAAATATATACACCTTTTCCCCCACATTTTTATTGGTGCATTATGGTTGTACACATTGATGAGATTTGTTGTTATATATTCATAAATGCACACAACAGTATAATTTGGCCAATATCACTCCCTAGCTAAATATAGATACTTTTTAATAAGTTAGGACATACAGGTTTTGTTTTGGGTTTGTTTTTGTTTTCTTTCTTTTTCTTTTCTGCAGGACTGGGGATTGAACTCAGGGACACTCAAATGAGCTAGTGATTTATACTCCCAGGCCATTTTTTTTTTCATCATAATGTTACAGAGCTGGGGACTTCTAGGGAAACTGAGGATGCTCTAAGACCACCCCCAACTGAATTCTTGCAATCAAGTCAGAAATATTTCAGACCTATTGTTCAGTATAACAGGAAAGAGTTTATCGAAGAGATAGGAAAGGGAAAGGGGGCACTGTCAAGAGAGAGAGTGGGTCCTCTCTCTCCTCCCTCCCAGAGGAAAGAAACAGTATGCCTCACCTACATATCACTTTTATTGGGGAATCCATAGAAGTTTCCAGAGAGTCAGTGACAGATTTTAAGATCTCGTTACCAATTGAATTTTTAGCCATGCATTTCAACAGATTTTCTGATTAGGAGGAATGACCCTTATGTTTCTGAATTTTAGGATCTGGTCACAAAAGTCTCTCTGTTAAGGTAATTTGGGTTCCTCCCATCAACATTATCTTGGGCTAGCAGTTCCTGTATACACAATAGGTACCTTGCTGAGGAATGTGACATGCTGCTTACCCAGGCCAGGCAGTCTCCTTGCAGCCACACTGCCTTTTGGAAGAGAAAGCATGTGGGATCAGCACAATGGGCCCATTTTATAAAATTGTTCTATTAACCTGTGTTCCCACCATTTGCCTATGTCTGTCTCTAAAATTAGTTTCTTACCACCTTGCCCAAGTTCGCCTTGAACTTGGGATTTTCTTACCTCAATCTTCCATATCATATTCTATTGTTCTAATTTTCCTCAGATTTTAATATAAAGTATCATTTCATCTTATATTTTCTGGAAATTATAGGAATAATTATTTTTATTTGTATCAAATTCCAAGTGGGGGCGTTTTATTCACAGTAATAGGTAAAGGAATCTACTTTGGCTAGTTTTAGAGGAATGAGACACAGGAATGAAGACAGATTCTAAGATTATTCCAAGGGATGATGAAATAAACTCTAAATGCACTTCTGAAACCATAATTCTTAGAAGTTTATCATAGAACTGGTCTGCATGGAACCACTCCCTCTCCTAGGAAGGTGTGAGTGAGACAGGGGAAAAGATGTAGTTGGAATCTGGGGCCAATTAAGAGTAAACCAGTACTTTTAAAGAGGACACAGAGTATCTGCTTCCCCTAATGAACAAATATGTATATCAACTTCACAACCCCAATGCCAGTAAGGATGGTACACAAGGAGGATCCCAACAAGACACTGCCTTCTGCTGACAAAGGTACTGCAGTCCTTCTGCTGATAAAGATGCTGTGGACACCGGCCAAAGACTGAATCTAGCCAGAACTTCTACCCCATGCTTCTAGGCCTGGGGGAGAAAAAATAATGGCTATAAAACTATAAAAAGGGCAACCCCCCCCCTTCATCTCTGTCCCCTTCTCCCACTCTGGGGGAAGTCTGCTCTTTCTCCTATGTTTTACTTTCTATTGTTTTCTTAAAATAAAATCTGTCGTCTGCTATGCTTGTCTCTGCAACCTTAAATTTCCTTCTTCAACTCCAGGGGATGCAAACCTAACTTCCACAAAACCAGCATCAAATGGGGGCTTAACTAGGATATGGATAAGATCTCCATCAAGGTAAACTCCTGTTGGGTGTTTCTATCTCTTTATCAAAAGAAAAAATGAAAAAATATATATCCTTAAACACCAGGTACCTGACAGCCTATTAAGTACAGGTTTGCTAGGCAGACAGGACTGGTCCCCCTTCACCTATGTGTTGGGAATGTTGGTCCTGACTTGCTCCAGTTTCCTTTCTGAGGAAAAAATTGGTGCATGGGACAGAGGAAGGCTTGAGACAACTGAAGGTGGCTGACTGGAGTGATTCTCCAGTGCTGCAAGAAGGTCTTAGGTCTCAAGTGTGGGCCCGATGGCCCTCAGGGGTACCAGCATTGACCACTATCTGTTTCTCTTTAGTTCTGACTTACTTAGCCCAATGGTGGAGGGCACCTTCACCTGATGAATCTAAGATTCTGAGATGAAGTCTTGGTCTACTCTAAGGTCTTTGGGAAAGTGGTGACCCAGAGCATGAGCTGAGCAATCACACTCTACTAAGTCTGTGTCTGATATCAATGTCTTAAACAGAGACCCTCTGTGAGAAATTGCCAAGATAGGGCTCCACTAATTTAATTTAATTTTATTTTTTATTTTTTTTATTTTTTTAGGGCTGAGGACCGAACTCAGGGACTTGCACATGCTACGCAAGCACTCTGCCACTGAGCTAAATCCCCAACCCCAGGCTCCACTAATTTTAAAAATGCAATACCTTCTTTAGACTCTTGCAAAACACCTTTTCTTCTATAACCTGCTCATCTGGCAGGAAGAAATCCAAAAAATTCTGTCCCAGAGTAAAATCTCTTTCATCTCTCCTATTTCAGGAAGCCAAATTGATATTCTCTAATAGGAATATCACACAGAGCACTAACAGGCCCATCTCCCACTTCAAATTGAGAAGTATAATATAAAATCACAGGCCTGTGAGTATGAGAACTTAAGGACAAGGGAAACATGTAAGTCAAAATTTAAAGGCACAAATAGTTAGTAGATATCCTCCTCTACATTAGATAGTCATTAAGATGTTAGTATTCTCCATACAGAGTGAGGTCCCAGCTGCAGGTCATACAAAGAAAAGTGACACTGTTGACCCCTAGAGGCTCCAAGATCAGGGAAATGCTCCTTTGCCAAAGAGACAGTTTCCATGGTGCAGGAACCCATGCTGTTTGTTCTCTTTTGCTCATTTTTAAATTTAATTTTATTTTTGTTTTGTTTTATTCACAGTGTTAGAAATAAAATTATTAAAAATCCTGAGGTGCCATAAGAAAATCACACATATATCCAGAAGTTGGGTGAGCAAGATGCACTTTAGTTCTGCAGAAGGGTACACTCACAAAGGGACTCTGATGAGCAAGCATGCTTGACTGCCTGCTTATATCTCCAACCTGATTCAATCCTACCCTTCACTCTGATTGGAGGAGCCCAGGGCTCCAATCTGTGTGAATGGCTAATATAAAATTGGAGTGAGTACAGAAAACAATTATGGGTATAATGGGATATCTGATAAGGAGTTTAAAAATGGATTATCATTACCTATGACCACATGGTTCCCAACCTAAAATGGCTTCCTTTTTTATGCAAACCTTAAGATTACATGCTGAAATCGGACCGTCAGTCTTCTTGTTTCTCACAAATCCCCTCTTTTTATTGTTTTACCTTTGGTACCATTTTCATTACACCTTTTGATATTGCCATCTATGCCAGACATATTAATTTTTTTTTAAAGAGAGAAAGACAGTGGGAGAGAGAGAGAGAATCAATTTTTATTGAGTTTTTCACATGGCCTTCTTTGGTCAGGCTACTTAGTTGTGTACATGGGTGCTGGGGTTTGAACCTGTGTACTTGTGCATGCCAGGCAAGCGCCGTAACTGCCAAGCCACCACTCTAGCCCCCAGATATATTAAAATTTTGAGGTGAAAATCAGCCATGGTAATGAGTTTTCACAGTTTTTGGATAACCATCCCAGTGATCAGGAGCACTTGGTAAAGTCATTTTCAGCTCAGTTGAATCTTGACTGCTTTCCAAATTTTGTTTAAAATCAAGTCTCCAGGCTGGAAGTGGTGAATTGCAAATTTTACAAGGAAGGGCAGAGGTCAAAAAGTACTAGAGTTAGGAAAAAAACCAAGATGCATTGAAAAAACTATGATCAAAAGTGAATTTCACCACAAATCCATGAGCTCAAAAAGTGCAGAAGTTCAAAAAAAAAAAAAGTGAAATGATTGTCTTTCTAATTTCCTTTCTGATTCCCAACTGGATAGGAGAGGGAGGAGATAGGAATTAGGGCATCTCCCTATGTTCCTGGTGGTGCCACCCATTTTATAGACTTAATTCCAGCATTTTAAGCCAATACTTGCATTGCCTCAAGTCAGAATGCAGACAGATCCCCTCCAGTGACCTGGCATAAGGTAGGAAGTTAGAATTTCAGACTACATGAGTAAACAGTCTTTTAGGTTCTATAGCCAACAGCTTTGATTTAATACTGCCAATTTTTTTTTCTTTCTTCCCTAGGACTACCTTTTCAAATTTTAGCAATGTCGCCCAGGGGTCTGTCTAAGGAATTTATGATTTTCTCCCTCTGCTAGCATTCTCTTTCTCCAGAGTAGAATTTTATTTCTCATCCCATTCCCCCTCATCAGGTATGGTTTTGTCTTCCTGAGTCCTAGGAGTTGTAGCTTATAGCTTAACTCTTGAATGGAGTTTCTTTACATCCCTCTCCAAGTTGCTTCCTCCGTTTCTAGCTGGCTCCCATCCAGGGTCACCAGCACCATGGATCAGGAGTTTGCAAACTCACTTGATGTCCCAGACACATCTCAGGCACACTCACACAACCTCTGGTATGTCCTGTGTGGGGTCTAGCCTTCACCCCCATTTCAAAAGCTGCCCTAGATCGATCTTGTTACTATTTTCATAAGTTCCTCTGGAAGAGCTGCTAGGTCCTGCTTTGTTAAGCTTCCTAATT
>PVKS010024876.1:0-30556 GCA_004027875.1 Aplodontia rufa | reverse complement strand
TGAATGATATTTTGAAAGGATTAAATGAGTGGATTCTCCACAGTGATTAAACTGACATTTGAGATGTAGTGTGGCTGCCTTGCATAAGTTACTAACATTTTGCAGATTGCACAGATTCTTATGTGAATTTATTGTTGAAAAATCTACTTAATGTGACTTTAACCATAGCTTTAAATGTCTTACATAAAGCAACATAAGATTTTGAACTCTCCGAAATTCATACTATATTACTTAAAAGTGAGTTACAAATCCAAAATTCCCAAAAATGTTATTTTATGTTGTCTATTTTTATGGCATTCTTGTTAATATGGGTAGGCTAATTTCTGCATAGCAGAGCCCATGTGGGTTTAAAGAATAGCTTCATAAGGAAAGAGTCATAATGTTAAAATTAAAAGCAGTATTAAAGCAGTATTTTATTCAAGAAAAGTATGTTATTATCTAAGGTATTTATTATGATCCTCAAAAAATGTATCGCAGGTACAATCACAAAGAAGACTTATCAGTTCAAAGTATGATTGTTTAGGAAATAGAATGGTGATTAATTGAAATTCAAGTCATAAGATAACATTCATTTATTTTTCATGTATATTGGTCAAGGGAGATTGGTCAAAGATTTTATTCAGATCCCATTAAAGGCCAATAGAGAGATGATCTAGGCAATCTTCTCACTGTTGAATTCATCTCATGGTTATTAACTATTTGCTTTTCTATTTAGTTTATATAAACAGATTTTACAATAGTAGTTTGTCCTATAAATTTGAAAATAAGTACAATGAATATTGTAATAACATTTAATAGGGAAGACCTTCAGGGATCATAAGGAATAATTACGTTAACAGGCCTCATAAAATTTCAGTCAATGAAACAAACATGAGTTTTTGGATTGTGGTATTTTAAAAACATTCTCAGAGCACAATAAGAGTTGCTGAGTAAAAGTAACGAATATTTTAATTATATAATATTTTTTATTGTTGAATAATAATAATTATCTACATATATAAAAATAAAATAATAGAACAATATTACCAATGCATAGAGTAAGGAGAAAAATTCTTAATATCATCCACAAAATTGAATCATTCTTACAGTGATTTTTTATTTGTATCAAAATAATTGGATAATTATTACACATTTTAAACTGCCATCCTATTCCATCTGGATCATTGCAATAGCTTTTTGTTGTTGTTGTTGTTGTTGTTGTTGTTGTTGTTGTTGTTATTGTTGTTGTACTGGAGATTGAACCCAGAGGTTCTGTCTCACAGAACTACAACCATAATCCTTTCAATATTTTATTTTGAGACAGGGTCTTGAAAAATTGCAGAGCCTTACCTTGAACTTTCAGCCCTTCTGCCTCCACTTCCCCAGCTGCTGGGATTATAGGTTTGGGTCAACATAACCTGCTAGAGTAGCCCTTTATATTGTCTTCTTGCTTTTCTCTCTGCTCCTGCTGACTACTTTTTACTAGTATGTGCAAAGCTCCTATTTAAACATAAACATGTTCATGCCCATCCCTTGGTCAGACTTCACAAGGAAGAGTCATACTTCTCAGGACCAAACACCTTATTCTGCTCTTCCATTGGCTTCTCCTCTGACCTCATCATCTTGTAACTTTTGACAATGATTTACTCTGCCCAGGAGACACTGGTTTCTGTTTTTTTCCCTTGATCATGCCAAGGATGCATAATTTTGAAAAATCACACATCTATTTCTTTCATATTTTCACCAGAATCATTCTCATAGAATGTATGAAATTTAATCCACATATAGCTTCATCAAAAATCTACTAACAAACTGAAATTAAGTTCTACTCATATTTCATTCCTATATTTTTTCTTTATTTAGTTTTCCTTCAGAGAAGTGATCTCCTACTGATGCCTTACATCATTTTATCATCACTAGAACATAAATATTATTATAACAATGATATTTATTTTATTTATATGTTCTTACCTTATATTTTTCCTTGATTTCAATGTAATATTCCCAAGAGCTATAACAACTCTTGGCAACGTGTAGGAGTGCAATACATTCAAATTGAAAAAACCAACACATATTAATTTGTGATTAATTCAGGTTCATGATTATTCATCATTTTCCTTCTACTCTGGTTTTATGGTGGAAAAAATTTCATTTTAAAAATGAAATGAATTAATTTAGAATTGTAAGATAGTTATAAAGAAATTACAATTTGGGAATATTTCAAAAAAGCAATTTTAAAAATTTATCACAGCACAAATATTTAGCATAGACCAGTTAGTAATAAATATGTACAGTATATACAGTCATGAATAAAATAGATTATATGATCATCAAAGTATCTATTGGGTGAATGAATGGATGGATGGATGGATAGAGTAAGTAAAGGATTTTAGGAGTGTTTCACCAGGATGTTGAATATATGTGTAAGATTTTAGTAAGATGAATAAATATTATGGTTCAAGTTAAGTAAGGCAGCATGTGCATTTTAAGAATTCAAGTATGTAGCTGTACCACTATTAAGGAATAGAAACTGATTATGTACTTCAATTTACAAGTCTATATTCATCTCTCTATCTCTGAGCCCCACCCCCAAACACATCTGAGTGCTTCGTTTTGTTTTGTCCTTATCTTACGGATAGGACATTGAATCTCAGCCCATGTAAGTATAGCCAAGATTCTGATAAAACTCCCTTTACTAAATCAAGTAAAATTTTCTACCAAACCTTAGTTCCTCATGAGGGTACACTTTAAATATTAATACTATTTATCCAAACAGTTATCAATAATTTGTTTACTAAAAATTAAATCTTTCCAACTAGTAGGATGATAACAGGATTGCATATTAGGAAGAAATACTCAAGTGCATTTTTATTTTTCTTTAATGAACAAAGCTAACAACTATAATGGTATAGATGGGGGAATAATACATGTCATACACTCTGCTGAGGAGTGTAATATTATTGTTTGTTAATGTATAAATTTTGAAAATTTAAATGTTTTTGCTAAGGTAAATGGATAAGTTTTAAAGTTTTTTGCTCATCTGATTAGTTAAAGAGGAGCTAGAAATAAGTTAAAACCAGTTTAAACTGGGTGCAGAGGTGCAAGCCTGTGATTTCACTGGCTCTGGAGGCTGAAGCAGAAGGATAGCAAATTCAAAGCCAGCCTCTGCAACTTAGTGAGGTCCCAAGCAATGTAGGGAGACCTTGTCTCAAAATCAAATATGAAGAAAAGGGTTGGTATGTGGCTCAGTCATTAAGTGCCCCTGTTCAAACCATGGTACAAACAGAAACAAAACTAAAATAAACAACAACAAAAAAAAAACAGTTTAGATAGCATGTAAGTAACTAGGAGTTCACTAGAACTTCATAGAAAATTTAATAAAGGAATGCTAAACAAACATTAGATGTTAGGCTAATATTAGATATTAGATGCAAAATTAGTTAACATCTCACAGAGAAATAAATGAATCTTTTAGAGAGTAGTTATTTCTTCAAGACATCCATAAAATTTTCCAATTAGCAGACAGCCAATTAACGACATAAAACTTTAAACTGCATAGAATCCTCAGTAATCTATCTTTCCAAGTTTATTATGTTTTCCAAAAACTTTTAATCTTAAAGAAAGTGACATGAACATTTGAATGTATCTCTCTTTATTTTACACTTGACAAAATGAAATACAAAAATGTGAAAGTAATTTCAGGAAGTCCAAATAACAAATACAATGAAAATATTAGATAAAAATGAATGTATTTCCCTTCAATGTTTAAAAACTGCCCCATTATGTTGGATAATTATTAAGTAGAGTTCGAGTAGAAGAAATAATAATTATTTGATGTGTTTTATAGACAGCATCTGTATGGAGTGAGATATATATATATATATATATATATATATATATATTTTTTTTTTAGGTTGATAAAAAGTTAAGGGGTGGGATTGGTGTCTAAGCAGTTAGAGCACTTGCCTGGCATGTGTGAGGATTCGGATTCAAACCCAGGACCACATACACATCTAGGTGTAATAGAAACAAAGGCCAAATGAAAAAATAAATAAAGTTGAAGGGAGTCCCAAGTTGGCGATCTGAAAAGAAAAGCCTTCCCCAGCACCTCCGAGACTGATCAGGAAATCTCCAGCTTTTCTCTAGTATTTTGAGGTGCATTTGGGGGATAAGCAATATGAATCACCAGTCCTAATCTTCTCAGTGGTTTTGAGGAGTAGTGACTTAGGAGTGACCAGGGGATCTCTGTTCTTTTCCATCCCAGCTGAGAAGCAGCAGCGGCTGTGGCCGCTCTCTCCTGCTTACATTCCGCCTGTGATGGGGTGGAGGGACCCGCATCCTGCGATCACATCAGCACAGAATCACATCAGCACAGAAAACCCCTAGTGCTTTAAAGAAAGCATTCTTGCAAAGTCTCTTCCCGGGCCTGTTCTCTGTCTGGCGGGAAGATCAGTGTCTGGAAACTGCCTGCATAGAGACACAGAGCAGCAGATTGTGCAGCAGAAGCAGGTGCGGGAGCTGCGAGGGTGGGGGAGCAGGGCACCCATCTTTTAACCCACACTCCCTGTCCTGGACCTGCTCTGCATAAGTCTGCAAAATAGGCTCTTAAAACTGCACCTGGAACCAGCAGCAGATCACAGGCTGATTCAGAAGCAGAAGGCTTGGCCCGGACCCTGAATCCTTTTCTCATAAGGGGTGTGGGAGAGGAGTAATGGGGAACACGGCTCAGCACCAATCACTTCTACCACAGACAGAAGGACATTCCCTGGTAAGCCCGAGGAACTGCTAGCCCCACTTTTAAGATCACAGAAGTCAATTTCCACAACTACCAGCAGATAGAGCTTTGATAACATAATGACTTCTGACTTTCAGATCCCCTGAAAGTCATAACTGAAGGATAAAGCCTTTCATATCCAGCGAGAAATAGAAGATCCAATCCCTGAAAGGACCAGAAACACTCTTAATATCTATACTTCCAAGGTTTTCCTATTAAGATTTTTTTTCTTTTTTTGCTGTTGATTTCATTTTCTAGATGTGTACCAAGGTGATATCTGGAAGAGTTTACTGGTTCTCCTATATATAAAAACTCAACTTGCTTGTGTCTCCCTGCTCTGCTAACTTCGAGGGGCTGTTACCCCCTATTTTTCCAATTTTTTTCTTTCTTTCTTTTTTCTCTCTCCTTTTAGGGGAAAAATTAACAATAATATTTCTTCCTGTTTTGATAACCTATTTTAGGTTTCTTTCTCTTTTTCTTTTTTCCCTATTTATCGTCTCTCTGATTCCCTCTTATCCATCCTGTCTAGTCCTGTTCTAATTCTTGAGAGGAAGGATTCTTGTCAGTGCATATAGTATTTGAAATATTTTATGCCTGAGAAGCATAATTCTCAGGTATAACTTCTTCCCTTAAATGATCACCCAAATATTAGTAATAACTCTTTTACCCTTCTGTTATTAGGCCACAGCTATTCTACCTCCCCTTGGGATCTGTACTTTCTTTTCTACTTCTTTCTTTTCTCCTTTATTTTAAATTTAGTAATTTTTTTCTTTTTAATTTCCTTTTCTCTTCAAATATTTTCCTCTTAGCATTTTCTTTTTCTTTCTACAGCAAATTTTTTACCTCCTCCACTTTCTCAGTGTACATAATTGGTATATATATTTGCCTTTCTTAATTTCACCAGCATTACGCCCCCTTTCTGACCCCAAATTACTTAACTCACTTTAACCCCCGATTATTAAGACTGTGTAAATATTACTGCTGTAATTGTTAATCTGAACAACACTTATTTATTCTTGAAATCTGACATATGTAATAGTAATATACTAGTGTCACCAAAAGTATTGACTATCACTAACATTAGTTGCATAGGCTGAATTGAAAAGTCCATTGTAGTGTGTGCTAAATAACTGATTTACTACCATTTGTTGTAATCTTTGGTTGTACATATTGACAATTTGCTACTAGCTCATGAGGTGTTGGAATTCTGTAAAGGTAACAAATAGTTCAGAGTAAAGGGGGTTGTCTTTTGAAATCAAATCTCTTGTCAAAACCCCATTTCAAGTAAGGGTTGGGACAGATATCCCAATCCAACAGCTTAGTCCTTAAGGCAGAAGAAAGGAAAAAGAACCACCAAACCTTGTATTGCTTCCACAAAAGGTTCACCTGGCAAATAAGAGAGAAGAATCTCCTCAAACATGAGGAATCAACCTCAAAGAGGTTCCCATCAATCCCCAAACTCCCCTGGTAAGAGGGCTATGGTCAGGGACCAGGATGAAAATCTAGAACAATATATCAATAAGCTGATAACAAAAAGGAACAGTGACTTAAAAGAAGAGATAATGAAGGTGATATCTGAAAAAAAATCAAAAGTTAAAAGATTAGATCATTAAAGAAATAGATTCTCTCAAAAAGGAAGTTACAGACCTCAAATCTGCAGTCAATGACATGAGAGAGACCAAGCAAGAATTCAATAATAGACTAATTTCAGTAGAAAATAGAACCTCTGCTATTGAAGAAAGAACTTCCGATAATGAAGACAGGTTGATCAAGCTAGAACTCACCAACACCAAAAAAGAAAAACAATTGAAAGATCATGACCAGTATTTAAAGACTGTCTGGGATGAAATGAGGAAGAACAATCTGAGACTAATTGGAATACAGGAAGAAATTGAGACACACAGCAATGGTATGAGGAATATTCTCAAAGAGATTGTGAAAGAAAACTTTTCCCACATAAAAATAGAATCAGTCATTCATGCTCATCCAGGAAGCTTACAGGACACCCAATAGGCCTAATCAAAAGAGAAACTCCCCAAGACACATCATATTCAAAGTGTACAACAGGGATACCAAGGAAACTATATTAAAAGCAGCAAGGGAGAAACGCTAAATCACATTCAGAGGCAAGCCAATGAGAATTGTCTGTGACTTTTAAACTCAGAAGCTGGAAGCAAGAAGTTCTTGGCATAATATCTTTCAACCTCTAAATGACCACAACATGCACCCTAGAATTCTACACACAGCAAAACTCAGCTTCAAATTTGATGGAGAAATAAAAACTTTTCATGATAAAACAAAATTGACAGAATTTGTCAACAGAAAACCTGCCCTACAAAGAGTTCTCTAGGAAATACTCCAGACAGAAGAACAAGCAATTGATACTCAAAACAAACAAACTGAAGAAATTCAGTGAAAGTATCACCCAGCAAGAACTAACTAAGGCAACCACAGAACTAGCTAAATATGACACAATGACTACGAATCAATTACACACTTCTATCTTAACACTGAACGTGAATAGTCTAAATGCACCACTCAAAAGACACAGCCTTGCAGACTGGATTAAAAAAAAATCCACCCATATGCTGCTTACAAGAAACTCACCTAACAGGCAAAGACATCCACAAGTTAAGGGTGAAAGGATGGAAAAAAATCTACCATGGTTACGGACCAAGAAAACAAGCTGGTGTCACTATACTTATATCCAACAAAGTAAATTTCAAACATAAATCAATCAGAAGAGATAAAGAAGGCCACTACTTAATACTAAAAGGAACCCTTCAACAGGAAGAAATAACCATAGTTAATATTTACTCTCCAAACAACAGTGCACCCAACTACATGAATAAATTACTTCATGACATCAAACCACTCATGGATCTCAACACAATAATACTGGGAGACTTCAACACTCCACTGTCACCATAAGAGAGATCATCAAAACAAAAAATCAATAAAGAAATCTCCAGCCTAAGTATCTCCATAAACCAAATGGACTTAATAGACATATATAGAATTTTCCATCCCAAGTTAGCAGAATACACCTTCTTCTCTGCAGCACATGGATCCTTTTCCAAAATAGACCATGTTCTGTTTCATAAAGATAATCTCAGCAAATATAAGAAAGTAGACATTATCCCGTGTGTCCTTTCATACCACAATACTTGACCCTTGCGATAAACAATAATCATAACAGAAAACACACATATACACGCAGATTGAATAATATCCTTTAAATGAAGAATGGATCCAAGAAGACATGAAAGAAGTAATCCAAAAATTCTTGGAAGAGAATGAAAATGAAGACACAACATATTGAAACCTCTGGGATAGTATGAAAGCTTTCCTAAGGAGAAAATTCATAGCAATGAGTGAGCACATTAAAAATGAAGAGAGATCCCAAATAAATAAGCTTATGCTTCATCTCAAAGCCCTTCAAAAGGAAGCACAATCTAACCCCAAAGCCAGCAGAAGACAGGAAATAATCAAGATCAGAGCTGAACTCAATGAAATGGAAAACAAACAAACAAAAAAAAAAACATAAAAAGAATTGATGAAACGAAAAGCTGGTACTTTGAAAAAATAAAAGATAGGCCCCTAGCGAATCTAACCAAAAGAAGGAAAGAAATGAAGCAACCCAATAAAATATCCAATGAAAAGGGATTGATCACCAACGACCCCCTGGAAACCCAACAAATTATAAGATCATATTTTGAAAACCTATACTCCTCCAAATTTGATAACTTGGAAGAAGTGGATAAATTTCTTAACACATACAACATCCCTAAATTGAATCAGGAGGATATTGAGTTCCTAAATAGCCCAATCACAGGCACTGAAATCCATATTGCTATTAAAAGTCTATCAAAGAAGAAAAGCCCAGGACCATATGGCTTCTTCACTGATTTTTATCACACTTTTGAGGAGGAACTAACATCTATCCTTATTAAGTTATTTCAAGAAATTGAAAAGGAGAGAATGCTCCCATCCACTTTGTATGAAGCAACCAAAACTCTGATACCAAAACCTGACAAGGATACATCAAGAAAAGAAAACTACGGACCAATATCCCTGATGAACTTGGATGCAAAAATCCTTAATAAAGTATTAGCAAACCATATTCAAAAACTTATCAAGAAAATAATTCATCATGATCAAGTGGGCTTCATCCCACGAACGCAGGGCTCCTTCAACATATGCAAAACAATTAACATAATTCACCACGTAAACAGAATCAAGGACAAAAACATATGATCACTTCAATGGATGCAGAAAAGGCCTTTAGTAATATCCAGCACCCTTTTATATTCAAAACTCTAGAGAAGATGGGGTTCAAAGGACCATTTCTGAACTTTATAAAGGCCATATATGCTAAACCCTCAGCTAGTATAATACTAAACAGAGAAAAACTGAAAGCATTTCCACTAAAATCTGGAACCAAACAAGGCTGTCTGCTCTCACCACTTTTATTCAATATTGTTCTTGAGACCCTAGCTGGAGCAATTAGACAAGAGAAAGAAATCAAAGGGATAAAAATAGGAAGAGAGTTTGTCAAACTCTCTCTTTTTGCTGATGACATGATCCTGTATCTGGAAGATATAAAAATCTCCATCAGAAAATTGCTTGAACTCATAAACAGATTTAGCAAAGTGGCAGGATACAAGATCAACATGCATAAATCAATAGCTTTCCTATACACTAATAATAATAGGACTGAAGAAGTCAGAAAATCAGTCCCTTTCAAAATATCTTCGAAAATAAATAAAATACTTGGGAATTAACCTTACAAGGGAATCAAAGATCTTCAATGAAAACTATCAGTCATTGAAGAATGAAATCCACGACAACCTAAGAAGAGGGAAAGATGTCCCATGCTCTTGGTTAGGCAGAATTAAAATAATAAAAATGGCCATTCTACTGAAAGCTTTATATAGATTTAATGCTATCCCTATAAAGATACTTATGATATTCTTTTTTTTTTTTTTTGAAAGAGAGAGTGACAGTGAGAGAGACAGAGAAAGAGAGAAACAACTGAAATTTAGCTTTTCATATGGCCTTCATTGCTCCAACACTTAGTTGTGTACATGGTGCTGGGGTTTGAACCCAGGTCCTCACGCTTGCCAGGCAAGCAACAAAACTTCTGAGCCACTGCTCCAGCCCCCACCTATGTCATTCTTTACAAACATAGGAAAAGGAATTCTCAAATTCATTTGGAACAATAAGAAACCTAGAATTGCCAAAACACTACTAAGCAAGAAAGACAAAACAGGCGGTTTTGCCATACCAGATTTTAAACTACACTATAGAGCTGTAGTAACAAAGACAGCATGGTACTGGTATCAAGATCGGAAAGAAGACCAATGGAATAGAATAGAAGACCCTGAAACAAACACTCAAATCTTTAAACATCTGATTTTTGACAAAGAGTGACAAAACATTACATGGAGGAGTGACAGCACCTTCAACAAATGGTGCTGGACAAACTGATCATCCACTTGCAGAAAGTTAAAATTAGACCCATATCTTTCTCCTTGCATGAGAATCAAATCAAAATGGATCACGGAGCTAGGAATTAAACCAGCTACCTTACAACTGATAGAAGACAAATTAGGTCCAACACTTCAGCATTTGGGAGTATGCAAAGACTTTCTCAATATGTCTCCAAAAGTGAAGGAAGTAAAGTCAAAAATCAGTGAATGGGATGCCATAACGCTAAAAAGCTTTTGTAGTGCTGAGGAAACAATCATAAGAGTCAAGAGGTTTCCTATGGAAATGGAGAGAATCATGGGCTATGATTCCTCTGATAGGGATCTCATATCCAGAATCTACAAAATCCTAAAAAATCTCAACTATAAAAACACTAATAGCCCAATTAATAAATGGGCCCAAAGCTAAATAGAAACTTCTCACCAGAGGACATTGATCAAGCCAATGAATACATGAGAAAGTGCTCTAAATCTCTAGTAATCAGAGAAATGCAAATTAAAACCACATCAAGATATCACCTTACACCAGTCAGAATGGCAAAAATGAAGAACATAAACAATAATAGATGCTGGAGTGGCTGTGGAGAAATAGGGACACTAACACACTGTTGGTGGAGCTGCAGACTGGTACAGCCCCTCTAGAAAGCAGTGTGGAGAATCCTCAAAAAACTAGGGATGAGTCCACCATTCGACCCTACTATTCCATTCCTGGGTATCTTTCCAGGAGATTTAGAATCAGCACATTATAGTGACACAGCAATATCTCTGTTCATAGCAGCTCAGTTTACTATTGCTAGACTATGGAAACAACCCAGATGTCCCTCACTCAATGAATGGATCCAAAAACTGTTGTACATTTATACCATGGAATTTTACACAGCAATTAGAAACAATGATATTCCAGCCTTTGAAGGTAAATGGATGGCTATCGAAGAAATTTTACTTAGTAATATCAGCTTAACCCAGAGTTCCAAGGGTCGAATGTCTCCATTCATCTGTGGAGGTAGGAACTAGACCATAAGAAAGGTGGTCCATTATCATGTATTAAATCCAGATAAGGTGTAATGTTATACAGCCTAATACTTTTTAGAGATATTGTGGGTAAGGGAAGGGAAGATACGGGAGGGTAATTGGGGGGGGGGCACTTCTGGGAGTAAATCTAGTATCCAGAAACTATATGTATTTTATATTATTTTGTTAAAAGTTGTATGGTTGTTCAAAAAAAAGTTTAAAAATAAATAAATAAATAAATAAAGTTGATATTCTCTCTCTGTCTCCTCTTCCCTCTGTCTTAAAAAAATAAAAATGCTAAACTTTCCAAATATTATGCTACGCATCCACTCGTGGACTTCTATACCCTCATTTATGTTATTTTATTTTATTTTATTTTATTTTATTTTTTTAAAGAGAGAGGGACAGTGAGAGAGACAGAGAAAGAGAGAAACAACTTTATTTAGTTTTTCACATGGCCTTAGTTGCTCCAACATTCAGTTGTGTACGTGGTGCTGGGGTTTGAACCTGGGTCCTCGTGCTTGCCAGGCAAGCACCGAAACCACTGAGCAACTGCTCCAGCCCCCCTCATTTATTTTAAATTGAAAAATAAAATCACCATGTAAATTTTTGCTCACCTCATTAATTAGTAGTTCAGAGATGTGGCAAGAAAGAGGAGTGAATCTCAGTGTAAAAAATGAAGTACTAAAGAAGAGAAGAGAGTCACAGATTTGCTTAGAAAAGAAATAGATAAAACAAAGCAAGCAATTAAAGGTGAAAAGCTATACACACAAAACATTTTTTCCTATTTTCTCTAGAACCAGTGTAATTCCCCACCTATTTCTGTTAAAGAAAAAGAAAACTACTGAAAATGTACAAATTATGAAAATATATAATCAGAGACCATCGTGATGATGATGCTTCCTTAGAGATTAGAAACTTGAAAGAACTTGGTCTGGAGTTCCAGAGTTGTAAAGTTCCTTCCCAGGACTTGCACATTTGGAGTAAGCTAAACAACAGGACATTGATGGGCACCTAGTTTGCTGGCACTTGAAGGCATCAGCAGTACATAAGAAAGGGCAGATCATGCCAGTGCTTTTCAAGTTCCTAACCGCCAACTCGTTTCTTGTTTGACTATTTTTTATATTAAATATACCATTTCCAATTTCAAGTCAATACTACCTATCTCAGAGTTCAGGAGTTGTCTCAGGTCTGATCTCTGAAATTCTACATAGAGCTACAGACAGAAGGGAAGGGTTACCTTCCTCAAATGCTTTGTGTAGTGTGCACCTTCCAGGGAGAATACCAGAACATATCAACAAAAGCACAAGATGCAACCAGTGGACATTCCTGAATAGTAAATATTAGTTAGCTCATTATGTTATTCTATCCAGAATGATAAAAATGAAATTAATATTCATAGTCAAAATATCCAAAAATAACACTTTTCATTGTTTGTCTTTAACTACCATATTGTAGATTTTGCAGCTATGAAAAGCTCTACATAAATCTATGGCACCAATGCCAAGTGGAAAGACTTTTGTTTTCCTCTTAATAGTTAACATTTTACATACACTGTTGCAATAAACAGAGTTACTCCAAATGATATAGACTCAAAAAGTTTCTATATTGCATAATCTTGAATTACTTTCCTTGAAGATCAAGAAGAATGTCCTTTTCTTTCTTTCATTAATATTTTTAACACAGTTTATCTTCAACATGGACTTTTTTACTGAGTAGATATACCTACATCAGTGTAATTAACCATGGTGACTTGTATGGTATCACTGTTTTAATTACCAAATTAGAATACTACATGTATTACAGTGTTGTCAGGAAAGATTATTGATAATTGTCACTAGCATTGTCAAATTCTCTAATGGCACAATTCTTAAAAGCATAGCAAAGAAGCTATGATGATGTTGATCCTGGCTATTTTGTGTAGAGTCTCACATTAGTTTTCTTTTCACAACAGATTAAAGTGAACTTCTTGGCTTAAAACAACACAAATTTATTATCTCACATACAATTCTGATTGTTGCAAGTTCAAAATGGGTCTTTCTGTGCAGGAAGAAGGGGGTCAGCTTGACTGCATGCGGTTCTGGTGACATCAGAGAAGAACCTGTTTACTGGCCATTTCCAGCTGCTGAGGTCTCTCCACATTCCTAGGCTCACAGTTCCTTCCTATCTCAATTCAGTAGTAGTCAATCCAGTGTTTCTCAGAGTGCTGTTTTAATACTTCTACCCCAATGTTCTCTATTATGTTGTTTCTATGCAGATCCAGGATAATCTCCTTAATAAAAATGTACTGATTAGCAACTTTATCTCCATTTGTAACCTAATTGTCTCTTGCCATGAGACAAACATTTCTGGTATTCTACTGTGAGGGCATAGATATCTATGAGGAAAAAACTGTATTGTTCTGCTTCTTGGGCCTATAAATAGCATCAACAACTGTGAGTTGTTTAGAAATACAGATTATTGTGTCCGTCCGATTCATTCCTGATGATCGGGTTATTGAGTCTTAACCCAGTCAGTCAATTAACCCCCTGATAGAGGTTAACTCTAGGCGGGTGGGGTGCGGCTGGGGGAGATGGGTCCACAGGGGCGCACTTTAGGCTCTATATTTTGCCCTTGATGAGCAGAGCTCTCTTTGCTTCCTCATTGCTTTCCTCAGCCGTGTTCCTCTGTGAGGAGTTCTGTGTTCTCTCTCATCTGGGCCACTGAGGAATGGCGTCAGTTATCTTCAGACCAAGACTTCTGAATCCCTTTGTCCCTAGATAAGCTTTTCCTCCTCTAAACTGTTCTTGTCAGGTTTTGTGTGCACAGGAGAAAGAAAAAAAATAAAAAGCATGACTAAAACAAGGAGTTTACATTGTATAAAGCATCCCAGGACATTTTTATGTTAATTAAAGTTTGGGAAACAATAACTTAGGAAATAGCCGTGAGTTCTTTCCTACAATTAGAAGTAACATCCTAAACCAACACATTTTAGCATTTTATCCTGTTGTTGACATATCTTTTTTATTTTTTTAAGCTCCCCTTTCCTTACATTTGTATTATTGAACAGAGGTTGGACATTAAATTTCTACATAAGTATTGTCCTTTTCCTTGCCCATCTTCCACTCCATGCTTTGCAAAGTACTGATTTCCTCCTACTCTTCTTACCATTTCAGTTACAAAACTGGTGATTTACCACTCTGAAACCAAGATTGCAATATGTCAATATTATGGGAAGGTAAAAGGTAGCAAGAAATTCTCCAAGAGTTGGGTTATCACTGTCACCTGCGTGGAAGATTATTTTGTCATTTGAATCATTACTGCCAGAGAGTTGCAGTGCATGCTCATGAAATGTAGCTGGGCATAGCAAGCTTTTCTTGAGAAAAAATATTCAAGAAGCCTGAGTAAAATCATATATCAAATTATGGAAATGTTTGTTTTAAAACTGTTATAAGAATTCTACTATTTATTATATAAATAGTGATTTATAAGTTCATTACATAGAAGATTCTGGTATTAAATAAAATTAAAAAAATAAAATTATCTTTCTAGTTTGACACTTTCACTCATGTTATCTGATATTTACTATGCTATTAATTCCAGATTAGATGGCATAATTTTTCTTTGTCACTCAAGCAGAGATAATGATTTGAATCCTTTCTTTGAAATATATTGATTTGTATCTGTTCTCAAAATAAATTCTTACATGTTATGAAGCAAAAGTTTAGGTTTTGCAGGAACACAAAGGTTAGATTTCTGCCAATGTTTGAAGTCCTGGATCTGTGAATTCCTTGCTAGATGTAAAGCCAAGCAACACCTTGGATGGCTGCTCTTCCTGACAGAAAGAAAAATCTCTACATTTGCAGAAATTTCAGGGCATTGAAGCTGGAACTTGAATGAAGGAGTGTCAGACACAGTCAATGCTATCTGGATTTGCTGCTTTCACTTCTTAAATGGAGAAGATGCTTCATACTTTCTGCTGTTTATTTATTTTTAAGAGAGAAGGACACAGAGGGAGAGAGACAGAGACAGAGAGAATTCATTTTTATTGAGTTTTTCACATGGCTTTCATTGCTGACACTTAGTTGTGCATGTGAGTCCCTGGGTTTGAATTCCTATACTTGCGCATGCTGGGCAAGCGCCAAACCACTGAGCGATCGTGCCAGCCCCACTTTCCGCTATTTATGACTCCACCCATTTACTCTGTTACTCCTGCAAGATATCTATGGCACAATGTGACATCTAATGAAAATATACTTCAGAAAATATTCCTTATTTTTTTCAGGGAAAAGAAATATAAACATATCTAACCAAAGGACATTTAATAAGCATATTTAACTGGGCCATGGAATGTCTCACTACAGAATATTAGAAAAAGGGTCCATTTTATTCCCCCTCTAATTTCCATTGACAAAAAGTCTGATGTCTTGGATTTTTTATAGCATAAAATAAAGTATCAAAGACTTTGTTTTCGAATCTCCCACATATCATATAGAATAAAACTACTAACATATTACATGTTATTATTTTCAAAACTTACGGAAATAATAATGTAAATACATTCTCAGTATATTGCTTGTCATCATTCTTGATTTTAATTTTTCAACATTGGAAGCTATGTCTAATAAAAGGATTTGTAACATTCCTCGGAGGTTTTAAATAATAAAATGAGATAATAAGTAGGGAACTATTGAGTCAAAGTTATTTAGATTAATAAATGCTTTATATATTTCTTGGTGTATATGTATTTTGTATTTTCCAAATTAATAACAAAAATTTTAAAAAAATAGAAATCAAAGCATTCACCTTTGCCCTTTGTAGCACAGTTTGTAGACTCTGCTGATATTTTTTTATGACACAATTTTCCTCCTTCCATGTCACATATATCCTCAACTCTAACACTAAGGTTATCTCTATTCATCTTCTTTGGTCAGTTTGTTCCTGGAAATTGATACTGTTTATGTCCATCAGGCAGATATATACATATATATATTTTTCCCTCGAACCCCTACTTTTGAAATATAGTTTGAAAGCTACAAAACATACCAAGAAACTTTTAAATATGAGTTGTAATTTTTTAGTTACATAAGGGTAGTTTAATTACTTCCCTTTGCTTCAAAGTATGCTAAATTTCAAGAAATTCAATGAAATATGTATTTTGAAAAGTGAACATTTCTTCAAAAATATACACAGAAACATCGTTGAATTGAGTTATCTCATTTGAATAAGCGTATTTTGTCATGTTTAATGGATTACAAGTCTCCAATTGTGTATATTTTTTATCTCACTTAAGACGTTGACAGTAATGAAACTCTATTGAACACAAACAGTAAAAATCAATCCTGAATTTCCATGAAAGGATAAAAGCTATAAAATTGACATAAAGTAAATGTTTATCATGAAAAAAATATTTTGATAAATATGTAATGAAGCAACAAAAACTGCAAGAAAGTATGTTGTCCTGATACTATCTAACATCATTAAGTTAATGTATGGATAAGTTTTATTCACAAAGAATATCTTTAACATTAATGACAAATACTTTTCCCACAACTTCTTTGCTTTCAAGTCATTTAAAAATACTAATAAGGGGCTGGGGTGGTGGCTAAGTGGTTTCAAAGCTTGCCTGGCATACACAAGTAAGTTGGTTCAAAACTAAGCATCATGTTCCCAAACATTGTCTGAGCAACGAAGGCCACATGAAAACCTAATTATAATTGATTCTCTCTTTTTCTCGCTTTCACTGTCCCTCTTTTAAAAAATAAAATAAAAATACTAATAAGATGTCTATACTTTGAAAGAAAAATGATAATATTTTTATAATTGTACTCATTCTTTCAAATTACTTCTGTTTTTCATTATAATGCATTATTTATGAAGATAATCAGACAGAGGAACAGGAATATCATAGAAAATCACTCAATAATGTTTAACTTAAAAAATGATGTGTTACATATGTGATTAGGGGGCAGAAAAAACAAAACTGGATGATTACTTATTTTGGAATCATGAACATACACATTTTTACATATCTGTGCAGCATAATAATTTTATATATGTATCATTTACTTTTACTTGCTTTAAAATCTGTTTTTCATGGTTATCTAACCCGTTTTAAGTATGTTCCTTGCAAACAAAGATTGTTAATACTACAATCTTTTATGATTTTGTGAAAGTGGACTTTATTTACAAAATCTACTTGTAAACTGAAATGCAACAGTGTTATTTTTAAATTAAAATGGTAATATATTTTACCAAAGCCAACGGAATATGCTAAATTTTTAATTTGCCTCACTTTCTGATTCCATCTTTTTGAAGTTGCTTTTCATAGAATATTAATATACTATCAGGTTTCTGGTGATTAAGTTTAGTTCTTGAACTAGAAGACTCTTAGACAACTATAAACTTGATAGCACCATGTCTAATATTTTTGTCTCTTACTCTGTCCTCAAATCTATCTGTTCCAATTTTTATTTGATTTGCTCTGTACATGATACATTTTAAAATGACAATTAGTAAATTTTAGATCTGATATTAATATTTATATTTAACTTATATAATCTCAATTACTTCATTTATGACAGTTGTGCTTTGTCTCTGTTCCAATCAATTATCCTTTTGAATAGAAGCCTTGTTGCTTAAGTTTCAATTGACAAAATATTTTTTTTAAATTGCAGTACATAGAACATTAGTTTACATTCTTATAGGCAAATATTTTGACTGCATATTTTCTAATACTTAGAAAATAAACCATTAAAGAACTAATTAATTTAAGAATATGATAAACTATTTACTGTGTCAGAAAAAAATCTATTATATTTAGCATGACCTGAATTTTATGAGGAAATTTAGAGAAATTTTGACACAAGAGTTTTGTGCAAGTAGATCAATATGTCAGGTTCACTGTCATATCATCATAATACATTACAGTTCTTTGCCCAGAGTTGATACTCTATAAACACTTGATAATTTAATGATTTTAATTATTTTCCCATCAGTACATCATTTGGTAAACCCTTCAGGACATTGCCACAGTCACACAGAGAGATAAGGAGCAGCAGGATATAACTGGGGAAAAGAAGCCAAATCCAAAAATCTGTTACAGTAAGATTAGTTTTGGCAGATTCCATTGGTGGATATATAAAAAATAATACTTATAAGGAACTTAATAAGGCTAAAACTATCAAGTGTGAAATTTTGATTCAGGAAGGAAAAATTCAGTTTAGAAAAATATTTTAAGGAAGGTTCAATAAGTACCAATCTATCTATCTACTTCTGTTTTAGTGTATCTATGTAGTTTGAACAAGAAACATTTTTCAAAAAATACTGATAGAATTTGGGCAATGGAAAATTATTTTTATTTTTTTCTTTCCTTCTTTTTTTTGTTAAAGAGAGAAGGATAGTGAGAGAGAGAGCGAAAAAAAATCTTATTCAGTTTTTCATTTTTGTTTTTTTAGGGCTGAGGACTGAACTCAGGGCCTTGCACATGTTAAGCAAGCGCTCTGCCACTGAGCCAAATACCCAACCCTTTTTATTTAGTTTTTTATGTGGCCTTTGTTGCTCCGAGATTTCATTGTGTACTTGGTGCTGTGGTTTGAACCCACGCTCTCACTTGCGCATGCCAGGCAAATGCCATAACCTCCAAGCCACTGCTCCAGCCCCGGAAAATTATTTTTCAAAAAAGGTAATTTCAATGAATTATTAGCCAAATTACACATTTAGTTCTGTCAAATTGTACATTAGATCTGTTTTCAGGTAAAAAACAAACAAAAAAACATAGAAATTACTGTTGATACCAAGGCCAGACCAGTTACAGAGATGAGTTCAATTAGTCATTATTTGATACACTAATGTTATTTGTATGTGAATACTTCCATGGGTCCACATAAAGCAAATAGTAAAGCCTGTAGTATTGATGTAATTGAATGTTACCAAACTCTTCTATTACAGATTTATCTTTTAGTTTTTCAGTATTAATGCAGAGCAATGAAATAACAATTAAGTGCATTTCAGTAAAGGCATTTCCATTAGTTGTTAAAAAAATACAACCCATGTTAGGAGACTTCTATGACAGTCTTAATTCCATGATATCTTAATTCATTAAGACAAATGAAAAACACAAAGTAAACATTATATTATATACATATATATAATAGAGAAAACTTGTGCTCTACTATATATGCACAAACACATACATAAACATACATATATATGAGGTTCAAGGTATTATTTGACAATATATATGTCTGATAAATGCATGAGGTTTAAGGTATTAACTATTAGACAAAGGAGGCAAGTAATCTCTGAGAACAAATGATGGGAGTCTTACACTGTCAGACCACAGAGCTGGTGGAGGAATGCTGTTGGAGCTTGCCAGATTCCCTGAATGAGATTCTACAGGTAGACGAGAGTTCAAGGAAAGAATGCATGTATGCTTTCCGGGCAGAACACTAGAGAACAGAAAAATGCCCAGAGAGAAGTCAGAGACATAGAGCAAATCACTCAAGTTTTCAGGGGTGTTCATGTTAATGTGATGAGTGAAAAAAGGATGCTGGTCTGTGCAAAGAATCACCATATGGGTTAGAGCAGATGTAGAACAATTGGATTCCTGGTCGTGGGTAGAGTACTCAGAGAGAGGGATCCTAGTTCAGTAGGGAAGCTACAGTCTGTTCTGGTACCATCCAACAACCCTCAAAAGCAACCCTCAAAAGAATCAACTTTCAAAACACTTAACTATATTGCATAACAAAATTCACTACTACTCATAGGAATACAAAAATATCCCATACATAACAAGATAGAATTTACAGTAGAGTCCATCTAATGAAATATTACTAAGTATACTAAAGAAGTTATCTCACATGAGGAATAAAGCAAATAATTTCAGACAGACTCAAGCTGAGTTTTTGAACTTTTAAAATTAAAAAATATCCTATCAGATATATTCAGAAGCTGGATATGTCCATGTAGATATGAAAGATATAAAACACATCAAAATTCTAGCACTAGGGTCTATAATATTTGAGATGAAAATATAGCAGTTGAGACCATGGTTTAGACACAACGGAAGAAAAGATGGGCTATCATTAATGTGTTATAATAAGAGAAACCAATTCAAAATTAGTCACTGAGGAAAGAATGGAAAGCAATGAGAACACAATCTCTATCAAGAGAATGTAAGGCAGTACATAATATGGATCTAGTGAGAATACAAAAATCAATAATCAAATTAAAAATTAAATCAAAATAATATGTAATTTCATGATCGTAATACATACATAATCCATTCCACAAAATGATAGAGAATAGCAATAGAGGAGGACCACATCTTCAAACAGCATAACTTATATGTAAAACTGAAATCTCATAAGGAAAAGACAAAAGGGCAGATATAAGAGCAGACCTCAGACTCTAAAACACCAACCTCTGTTTACATACAATTTTTATTAAGGAAACCTGTTAGGTCTCATTAGTCATCTTTTTCCATTAACATCATATAAGCATCATATAGTAAATAAGTATGGTACAATAGAATGTTCTGATTCTTTGAGCTAATCCATATGTTAAATCTCTATTTACAAAGGTGAGCTATAAATGTAATTACTTTTAAGTGTGAAAATACATAAAAGAAATTTGAATAGGATTACAACGATTAAACTGTTTACTATTTTATTGTTTATCAGAAATCTGGCTTTTCCACCTAAATATTTCTATCAATATCAATAATAGTTTTAACTAGTTTTTATTATAATTTTGTCATGTGATTCCAGATACCTGGTCTCATGTGTATTTTCAACATTGAACCAAATGTAGTAATTTTCTTATGGAAAATGCATTCCATCATGCAGCCAATAAAATAAAATTATAAGGTCAGATGAATGTTTGCCTTCTTAATCTATACATTATCATGGTCTAGACACTAAAAAGTGTATAACTTTTTGCTCAACTTTGGCTTTTCTACTTCATGTTTTAATTAATCCTGACTTTGTCTCAGAACATTTTTGATACTTCTAATGTTTGCAAAAAGTAGCCTGTGCTCCCACAAGCTGTTATGAAATATTCCAAAATGGAGGTCAGTAGGTCTACTTCGTATTATCTCTAAATTCTGATGTTTACTTTTAAGAATGTATAAAAAATAACTTGCTATTGTCTCTCCTAACTATGCTTATTTTCAGTACTAGAGATTTTGAGTGCATGTTAGAAAATCACTAATTGCCTCCAATACAAGGTCAATACACTGCTCGGAGAAACCTCACTTTGTTTGTGCTTTGTTCTCCTGTTCTTGTTAGCTTATTTATGATGATTACTAAAATTTTTTGTCAATAATTCATATAATTTAATTTCTTTATGTTCACATTCTGTAGTTTTATTTTCATCCTTTGATATTATTTTTCCCTTTTGTTTTATTTTGTTTTGTTATTTCATGTGCCTTACAACTTTGTCTTAAGATCCAAATATGTGAAAACAGCCCCTTCCCTTAATCTTTACACGTGAATTTCATTCAGAAAGACATTCAGCAATCAACTGGGGTAGCGCTTAATCATCTTCTAGTCATCTTTTTATCACTGAGACTAAAATAACTGACAAGAACAAATTTGTGGAGGAAAAGCTTATTTAGGGTTCATGGTTTTAGCACATGATGGCAGATCCATTACTCTGGGCCTGAGGTGAGGCAGAATATCATGGTGCAAAAGTATGGTAGAGGAGTTGCTGGAGCAGTGGCTCAAGTTCACTGCACTTGCCCGGCATCCAGGAAGTTTTCAGGACACCCAAAAGGCCTAATCAAAAGAGAAACTCACCAAGACACATCATATTCAAAGTGTACAACAGGGATACCAAGGAAACTATTTTAAAAGCAGCAAGGGAGAAACGCTAAATCACATTCAGAGGCAAGCCAATGAGAATTGTCTGTGACTTTTCAACCCAGACGCTGGAAGCAAGAAGGTCTTGGAATAATATCTTTCAACCTCTAAATGACCACAAAATGCACCCTAGAATTCTATACCCAGCAAAACTCAGCTTCAAATTTGATGGAGAAATAAAAACTTTCCATGATAAAACAAAATTGACAGAATTTGTCAACAGAAAACCTGCCCTACAAAGAATTCTCAAGGAAATACTCCAGACAGAAGAACAAGCAACTGATACTCAAAACAAAAAAAACTGAAGAAATTCAGTGAAAGTATCACCCAGCAAGAACTAACCAAGGCAACCACAGAACTAGCTCAATAAGACACAATGACTACGAATAAATTACACATTTCCATCTTAACACTGAACGTGAATGGTCTAAATGCACCACTCAAAAGACACAGCCTTGCAGACTGGATCAAAAAACAAAATCCAACCATATGCTGCTTACAAGAAACTCACCTAACAGGCAAAGACATCCACAGATTAAGGGTGAAAGGATGGAAAAAAATCTACCATGCTTATGGCCCAAGAAAACAAGCTGGTGTTGCTATACTTATATCCAACAAAGTAAATTTCAAACATAAATCAATCAGAAGAGATAAAGATGGCCACTACTTAAAACTAAAAGGAACCCTTCAACAGGAAGAAATAACCATAGTTAATATTTACTCTCCAAACAACAGTGCACCCAACTACATGAATAAATTACTTCATGACATCAAACCACTCATGGATCACACCACAATAATACTGGGAGACTTCAACACTCTGCTGTCACCATTAAATAGATCACCAAAACAAAACAAAACAAAAACAAACAAACAAAAAACAATAAAGAAATCTCCAGCCTAAATAACTCCATAAACCAAATGGACTTAATAGACATATATATAATTTTCCATCCCAAGTTAGCAGAATACACCTTCTTCTCTGCAGCACATGGATCCTTTTCCAAAATAGATCATATTCTGGTTCATAATGATAATCTCAGCAAATATAAAAAAGTAGACATTATCCCATGTGTCCTTTCAGACCACAATGTTATAACCCTAGAGATCAACAGCAACAATCGTAACAGAAAACACACACATTCATTGAGATTGAATAGTACCCTATTAAATGAGCACTTGAGTTCAAACCCCAGCCTCCACGTACACAACAAAGGGTCAAAGCAAGAAAAGTCATGTGAAAAATTCAATAAAAATTGATTTTCTCCTTCTGTCTCTCTCACTATCTTTCTCTCTTACCAAAAAAAAAAAAAAAAAAAAATAAGTGTGGTAGATGAAATCTGTTGCTTATAGCAACCAGGAAGGAGGCAAGGATGGGACAGAGCGAACAAGCAAGGAACCAGGGACAAGATATGTAAATTCCAAAGGTAGGCTCCTAGTGAGTTGCTTCCTATAGTTACACCCCACCTGTGTACAGTTACCACCCTGTAATCCATTCAAATTATTAAATCCATCAAATGGATCAATCCACTGATTAGGTCACTGCTCTCATACTCTAATAATTTCACCTCGGAACGTTCATGCATTGTCTGACCTGAGGTTTGGGGAGACACATCATATTCAGACTATAACACATAGAAATCCTAGATCCCTCTCAAACCTTGTATGTGGGACATCCTGGATTTATGTGTATAAATTCCAAGTTAGAGACATTTGCTTTTTTTTCTCCTCAGGATTTCATAATCTGTTATTCCTTTCGGTGTCTGTGGCAGTATAGTTTTTTTTGAGCTGCCTTAAGCTTCACTGCTCCCTCCTATTCTTAGCAACCTGTAGATTTTTAAAATATTCAGCATCCCATCTGACTTCTGAGTCACATGAGGCAAAAACTTCAGATAGAAACCAGAACCTTGGGCAGCCCCCTGCATAGCTGAAATGTTGAACCCACCCTCTGCTTTCTCAGTTCCCTCTGAGAGGCTATCTGGATGGAATACATCCTCTCTTTTCTGCCACCAGTCATCTGGAGCATTGTGGCAGACTTCGTAGTCCTATTTGGTTCTCAGTGGTCACCTGGAAGCTGCTGGTAATGTCAGTGCTCCAAAACAGGTAAAGCTCACACCAATCACAAAAGTCAGCCCCCCGAAAAGCCAGAGTGTTGGACATACTCTCCAACTCACTTTCTCCACATGGAGAAGTTAGAAGTGTGTGGGGGCTTGTGGGGGTTTCTGTTGCTAGTTCTGTGTTGAGGTGAGAAACTATGGCAAGTGGGTTCCATATTAGTTGAAACTGTTAGCCTTGTTCTTGGTTAGCATGTTCCCCTTCCTTGTTAATGATCAGATTCAGGCAAAGCAGAAACTAGTCTTTCAGACAGCCCCTAAACACCATGACTCTTAAATAGAAGTTTCAGTCTTTTTCCCTCTGCAGGAGAAACCAGGAACAGGGAGTTTTCTCCCTGTTGTGTTGCACTGACTCAGGATGAGGGAATACGGTGAATGAGATTAATTTATTTTCCTGTAGGCTTCAGTGTATCTGTCTTTGCACTTATCAGACCACCAATATCCTTTTTAATTGGCTTCTGGATTTCTCAAAAAAGGAATTGGTTTAGATATGCTTGTTCAGTCAGTATCTTCATGATGGGAAGAAGAGACTGCGGCTACCTCTGCTTCCACTTACTGAGTTCTACACTGTATTTTAAAGTTCAGACCATTTTCTCTCTGGAAATCATTGCCATACAAATTTATCATAATATTGTAGGAACTATTCAGTGCCAAGATTTATGGCAACTTGGAAAGTTACAGTATTTTTATATTACTCCCCAATTACTGATGTTCCTTCACTTATGATGGGGTTATAGCCTGTGAAATCTATCACTAGTTGCAAATGTCATGCATTTAATACACCTAGCCTATGGAACATCATAACTTAGTAACCAGTACACTGAAGGATGTCAGTTCTCCTGGCTCAATGGGAGCTGTACTTCTTGCTGCTACATAGAATCTCATGAGAATGGAGTTGCATATTGCTCTCCTGGGGGAGAAAATCATAATTTTATGTAAGTTTTCTACTGAATCTGCATCGCTTTTATATCACCTGAAAGCTGAAAAATCTAAGTAGAACTATAGTAAATCAAGAACCACCAGCATTATAATCCTCACATCTTGTGCTTAACTTGGTGAAGGCCCAAAACAGTTTATTTACCAGATAATTGAAATATACTGGATGTTCCTCCCCCTTCACAGTTTCAGTGATGATAAGAAATAACACTGCAGAGCAACACAACTACCTGTGTCAGTCTACCAACTTCTGGATATGCTCTTCACTATGTGATAATTGGACTTTTAATCCATTGTAAGAGTTGCTTGGCATTTGTAATTCTATAGAACTCCATACACACTTCAAAAACACTGGTTCAATAATATGAAAGTTCATAAGTATAGAAAATTAGAAAACATCTAGGTCCCCAAAATACCAATTATAACAGGTTTTTCAAAAACAAAAACTAGAGTTTCTTCACTGCATGATGTGGTAAAGGATGATTTTGGATTCTACTAGTCTTTTTCTTTTTTTTTTCTTCTTGCAATATTGGGATTTCAACCTGAAGTTCTTCACCACTGAGCTAAATACCCAGACAGTTTTATTTTGAGACAGGGTCTTGATAACTTAGTAAGGAATTTGCTAAGTCTTTGAGGCTGGCCTTGAGTTTGTGATCCTTCTGCCTTAGCCTCTCAAGTTGTTGGGATTACAGGTATACAACACTGTATCTCATTTTACTATTCCTTTAGAAAACCATTGTTTGTGTATCTGCCTGTCTGCACATAGCCACAAATATATTCAATTTTTTAACTTTTGAATTATGTTTAACAGAAGTTTTTGTAAGATTCTCTCTGATCCTACTTTAATAAAATTTCTTAATTTTTAAGTTAATTTTATGTGTAAACATTTTTAAAGATTATCAAACATATGCATAACTTGTATTCTGCAAATTTCTTTGAAAATATCTGAAAATTCTTGTCTGTTTATATTTTTAAAAGATCAATTGTATTAATTGGTCAAATATAGTTCATCTGCACTATGAAAATCTAGCTTATCTGAAGACACACACTGCTAATTGCAAGAATTCTAACACTGATTACTGGATAAAAATAGTGGTTGTATCATTATGTATAAGCAGAAATTTAGTTCCCAAGTAGATCCCTTACTCTATTCTCTGGGACTGTGAATGTTTTCACTTTTCTCATGAAAGTGCCTTACTGATATAATGAAGTTTCCTGATCAGTAACTTTAAAGTAGGCAGATTATTACAATGGTTCTACCATTATTAAATATAATAAGAATTTAATAGTAGATACAGAAAGAAACAGAGATAAGGCAAAGGAAAAATATCAGAGGGATACAATTATGAGGAGACCATATAACCAAAATGTGTGTGGCCTATCTATACAAGCAGAGAAGACAGCTCAACTGATGGAAAGAAAGTACAACGGCAGGAATGGGATTCTGCCATTAATTGAATGAAACTGGAGTAACTTGTGCCTCAGAAACTCCAGAAAACCCATGCTGGCTAACACTCTGATTGTACTAAGCTTTATAGAGCCTCCTAGACATCGGTCCTATAAAACTGTGATCAAATAAGTGCTATATAATGCCACTGAATTGATAATAATTTATTTTGCACTAATAGAAAACAAATACAGATTTTTTTTTCAAAATGGCTTTATTTTTTTTTCAAATGCATGCTTTGAAATCAAAGCTTCTTTTTTTCTATGGGTGCTGTAAAATACTCAGGTCACTGTGAAATTCTCTAGCCCCCAAATTTACTTCATTAGAAGTTCTTGACTTGAAATAGCTGTTAATGTATTTAAATCAGAAAACTTTTTTTTTTCCCCAGAAGCATTAGTTTACAGGATTTGTTCAACTGTCCTCTAACTAATCCTCTTTTGTCCCTCCACACAGAAGCCATTCTGGGAAAGAGCTGACAGTTTTGGAGATTCTCATTTTTATCTGAATGAGGTTGCTTTTGCAGCTCTATTGGATTTTACTATTTTTATTTTTCCTTTGCCCTTTTTTAAAGCCTTCTTGCTGTTTGGACATGCAGATAACTCACTTCTACCTTTCTTCTTTGCTGCATTTTACATTTATTTTTACATTATTCTACAATTTAAAATATTGACCAGCAGAAAGGTAATAATTTATGTTTAATTTACCATCTACAAATCTATCATATATTTTTTCCAGTTTCCTAATTTTATTCATATGTCTTTATTCAGTATAGATGCTATACTTTCTTGAATTTAGAGAGTCAAAATTATTAATATAGGTTTTAATGAAATGTGATTATAGCAAAGACATACTTTTGCACAACTATGTCAATAAAATCAACAAATGGTGGTCTTTCTTTTTTGTTTTTTTAAAGAAAGAGAGGGACAGTGAGCAAGAGAGAAAGAGAGAGAATCACATTTTATTTATTTTTACATGTGGCTTTCAATGCTCAGACTCTTCATTGTATACATGGTGTTGGGGTTTGAACCCATGTCCTCATGCATGCCAGGCAAGGAACACAACCGCTGAGCCACAATTCCAGCCCCAACAAATGGTGGCATAACCTCATTGCTTCCAAATAGATCCTGCTACTTTTAAAATTATGCTTGATGTAAAAAAAAAATATAAGCCCAATATTGTTCTTATATGTCTATTTGTAAATGTTTTTCATTTTGTGTTTGATACTATATTATTTTTTGTTTCAGTTCTTACAAAGAGTACAGTAGAGTAGTGGTTTTCATTTTTTACTGATTGATATTTTTTAAAATATATCTGCATATCTTTATTTTCAAAGCTACCTTTTAGAACTACTTGTTACTTTCTTTGTCATACTGGTTCAAATATAAGACATTTTTGTCTTTAGTAGTAAATAGATCTGACAACATGTTTAGCGAGAAAGTCAACAAGATTAATAATATCTGTTAAAGGAAAATTAAAAACATTCTTTTCCATCTAAAAAGAAAAAGCTAAATTACAGCAACAAATGCAATAATGCAGTTAATCCATTATATTTATAGATTCCATTATGCTAATTCATATGGTTTTATCCAACATCATTTGTTCAAAATAGTACCGTCTTAAAAGCCATAAAGAGAAGCTGGCGAATGGACTCAGATACATTTATAATTTTTAAGCAGTAAGAAATAGAAATGAAAACACAATTGGGCCACAAGTGACTCAAGTCATCCATCCATGAATGAAGAAAAAATTAAACAAAACAATAAAACAAGCATCAGTTGTAAATAAACACCAGAACTCCCCATCCCCCACAGGAACACTGCTGCCTAGTAGAATCAATACTTAATGTCGGTGAATAAGATGTTCAATAACAGTTCTCTGTGAGTTTTTCATTCAGCGAAATAATTCTCTAGCTTTGTGTGAATAGCTCTCAGCTGCTCAATGGCCAGTGTTTCCTATTATCCTTGCTGAACTCCTCAACTATCTGAACATTTGATGTAGTCTCCAGATCCTGAAACCCATAGTCTGGGAACCATTTTATTAATATCAATCCAAATAGTATGGATTTTAATAATCAACAAGATTGCTTAAAGTTTAGAAAAATGGGCAATATTGTTAAATGGTATGTCTATTTTCAATGAACTTGTATTCTCAGTTGAAATTTGCATTATTATCTACACTAATATTTCTCAAGTTGTTTAGAGAAATGTTTGTCAGGAGAAGTAATGCCAAACAGATCTTTCTATTAAATAATATAAATACTATAGAATTTTTGGTGAGACATTGGTGAGATATTTTAACATACTTGATTCAAGGAATATTTTACTAGTGAACTATGTATGTACATGTATATGGTTGCTGTTCAATTAATTATATTATTATAATTCTTATGGCATTCTAAACATGCTCTAGTAAGCATGAATCTATAATAAAAGTTTGAGGTTTCTTTTGGACTTGATTATTTTGAATAAAGAAAGCATACTTTATACTGCAATAATGTAGACAGAAATTTTCAGTATGCATTGGGTGAGAACCAAATGAGTTCATTTTCCTTGTAATTAGGTGACAAAAAGAAAAAGAACAGATGTTATGATTTCATTTATAAAGGAAATCTGTCAATCACAGAAGTTTTAAATATCATGTAAATGACTGACAGGATATAAGCCAAATATATATCAAAGCTTCAGTATTCTCATTTGTTAAAAAGATGAATTAAATGATTACAGGTAGAAATACAATTATTTTTAAAAGAATAAATAAGTATGTAAATATACATCTATTTTAAATAAATACAGATACACTGAATTCAATACTATAAAAGTACAGGACCAACCTTGCAAAGATGGTGTTTTCACTGATGACATGGGGTTACTACATCCCTTTATGCCATTGAAGAAATGGAAAATATTTCAACCTACCTTGATATTCTTAGGTCCAGTAAATAAGTACTCTTTCCTAGAAGTTACAGTGGCAATGAGTTAGCTGATCAGAACTAAGATGACATCAATTTGGGAGAGGTGAAATTTCCCCAGATCTCTAGCTTTTTACCTCATAATCTTGAATAAACAGTATGTGTTAATTTCTGTTTTGGTACTAATATTAAGCCAATAGTATTTATATCTGTGCTTGTTTAAAACATCCAAGAAGCAGACATCAAGAGGATGTAAATGGCCAAGAAAACTACAGAAATTATAAACTAAGTTTCTTAAGAGTAGGGCAGTCATGCAAGCATAGCAGTTCTGACGGTGAGGAAAGGAACATAGAAACAATAAGACAGATTAGATAGAAGGTCTAGAAATTGATGTATAGTATAGAAAGTACCACAAGTCTGTTGGTGAGTCTTTGAGATAAAGACAGTTGAAGGTGTATCAAGCCCAATAAAGGTGGCTCTGCAATGGTGTTCCTCTGCAGCTCTATGACGGGGTCAGCACAAGCGAAGCAAGGAATTAGCAAAAATTCGTAGGATTTCAGAGTGTAGCCTTTGGGATTCCAAGTCAAGTAGGCTCCCTGCAGTCAGGGGACTTTGAGATGCATACTTGTGTACACCATTATTCTTCATGAACATTACAAAGGCAGTTCCATTAATGGCAATTAAATGTTTTCTGCTATACAGAGGAGTAAAGTTTTTCTTTAAGCAGTGAAACAATCTACACTTTATTTGCAGATGCTTTCAGCTCTGAAGATTAAGAACAATTAAAATTGCTAAACCAGAATTCCAAGCACAAACTGTGGGACATGAAGCATACAAGAAAAGACTCCTGCTTGACTTCCTGTGTCTTTTTCCTGACCTGGCATGTCCTCAAGAGCAAGATAGCCTTTGTAAGAGAGTTTACAAAGGAAAATTGGATATTTCAGCTGTTCCTGACAACACACATTCACAGATCGCAGAAAATTTATTGCACTGAGGCCATTCTGATGGGATCACAAAGACTTAACACATAATTTACAGTAACAGATTCCAAACCAGG
>PVKS010024875.1:0-30580 GCA_004027875.1 Aplodontia rufa | reverse complement strand
AGCTCCCCCTACTCACCAGAATCCTCCCATTTCCAGCAAGAAGGGCCCCAGGGATCATTGGATCAGCCCCTTTGTTTTTCAGCTGGATAAACCAAGGCTCAGAGGGGAGCAGTGAGTACCCACGGTGACACAGTGAACTCACAGGAAGCCGAGTCTGGATCCAAAGTTTTCACTCACTCATTCATTCAACAAACACCCACTGGGTGCTGGACACGGTACTACTCTAGCAGTTGGAGTTTGAGACACTCACTGAGTGCTCTTGGCTCCTTGCCCCTCAGGGTTCCCCCCAGGCAAACCCCCAACCCCTTCCTGCACCCTTGACACCCAAGCCAGGATCCTGGACCTCCTGGTGGGCTGAGGAGGGGTCCCACAGGAATAGACCTGGGGCCACTGCTGAGATGGCGGGAAGTGACGCAGTGGATCTGACTCAGTCTACCCACTCCACCCCAGCTCCCCAAGCCTAGCCCAGGTCTCTGCTGAGCAGTGGGGGCCCGCAGGAGCCACCTACTGCCTCCTTGTGTCTGGGGACATCTGAGACTCCACGTGGCAACATTAGCAGCACTAATGACACCGTTGGCAGGGCAGGGTTGAGCACGGTGCAGGCCCCAGCTGAGCAGGCACATGGACTGCCCTGGGGGGCTTGTGATCAGGTGAGCCAGCCAAGTCAGCAGCCTCCCTGCCCTCGCCCAGCCTTCCTCTTCTCAGCAAATGTGCCCTTCTCTGCCCCGGTGACCCAGGCCAGAGAGCCAGGCAGCCTCTTTAGTCTTCCCCTCCCTCGCAGTCACCTGTCCTGACCAGCCAGCTCCGCCTCCCAAGTGTCCCTTGGCCCCATCTCTCCCTCCCACCCCTGCCCTCACCACCCCCAGGGTCCCAGAGCCATCATCTCTCTGGGGAGACCTCACAGCTCCTGGTGTCCCAGGACAGGCTTGCTGAGCCCCTGCCAGCAGGCAGTGAGTGGCAACGTATCTGAACCAAGGCACCACACCTCTGCTGAATTCCCCAGCTCCCTGCAGCCCCAGCATAAAAGACAGAGTGGAGAGTGAGACACAGGCGCCACCAGAGTGGCCAATCAGGCTGGGCAGTTTCCCACTCTGCAGGCAGGACCCAGGCAAACGATCCAACTTCTCCAAGGCTCCTAATCCTCTACAATTCTCGGTCTCCTTGCTTATAAAGTGTGGAATAATGTAGAGTGAAAAACTCAGATGGGAAGGAGTGGTGGAATGAAACCTAGCCTGACAGCCCCCACTCGGTGTCCCACCCCTGCAGCTGCAGCCGGGGCTTCCCCGCCTCCCTGCTCCCCTCCCCACCTCCGCTCCCCCAGCACCCACTCCACACACTCAGCCGCTACTTCATTTACGGTTTACATCCCACATCCTAATCAAAATGATTACCTGTAAAGACACCTGGAGAAGGTGTGCCTTGGTTTTTTTGAGTAAGGAAATTTAGTCAAAGAACAAAGAAGGAAGGAAGGAAGGGAAAATGAAAGGAAAGGAAAGGTGAAGAAGAAACAGGTGGAGAGATCATATCTGGTGGGCAGATTTATCTGTGAGTTCCCTAGTGACCCAGGAAAAAAGGGAAATGAATTGATTTCACGAATTGTGATGTTCACAAGGTAAACTAAGCCAGTGGCGGGAGAGAACCCCAGGCAAACCCACTCCTCTCCTGCCTCTCCTGCCTCTCCTGGTGGGGTTTAATAAATGGGACCCTGAACTGTGTGGTCCACAGCATCCTTGGAGTTCAGTCTGGCATGATCCGGAGCTTTCTTTCGGGGCAGGGTGTCTGTGGCCCACATGCCTTGTATCCTCTGACTCTCCCACGAGAATCCTTTGTTTTAACCAGATCTTTGATCAGTGGAGAATGGCAGAGAACTTGGTTTCCCTCCTTCATGTTGGCCTCCTTGAGGCTGCTGGAGCCGAGGCCTGATGTCTTCCAAGAGAGCCAGCCTGGAGCTAGAGTGGAGGAAGCCCCAGCCCAGGCCCAGCACCCTCTGCGGGCCACTCAGAGCAGGGACAGGACCTCTGCTGGGCATCTCCTAACGCTGGGCTTTACGTCTCAGGAGGGCCTTGCATAACACCCAGTCCAGGGGCTGGAGCAGTGGCTCAGTGGTTACGGCACTTGCCTGGCATGTGCAAGGACGCGGGTTCAAACCCCAGCACCGCGTACACAACCAAGTGTTAGAGCAACGACAGCCACGTGAAAAACTAAATAAAATTGGTTGTCTCTCTCTCTCTCTCTCTCACTGTCCCTCTTTCTTAAAAAAAAAAACAACAAAAAAACCCAGTCCACCTGCCTCCTTGCACACGCAGCCAGAAAGTGGTGTGACTTGAATGATCACTACAGCCAGGCAGGGACAAGACGGGCCCAGAGTTAGACACTTAGATTCTTGGGCCTTCTCTCACAGTTCCTTGACAAACTTTCCTCTGGCGCCTCTGCCTGATGAGACCCTCTGCCTAAGCCTGTCCCACTGTTCTTTTTCTTTGTGTGTGGGGTGCCAGGGATTGAACCCAGGGGCACTAACCACTGAGAAACATCTCCAGCCCTTTATATATTTTATTTTGAGCCAGGGTCTCATTAAGTTGCTGAGACTGAATTTGAAATTATGATCCTCCTGCCTCAGCCTCCCGAGCCGCTGGGATTATGGGTGAATGCCACCGCGCCTGGCTTGACCCACTGTTCTCACCATCCAGGTGAGACATTGCCCCCAGGTTCCCCCATTGTGCAGAAGGGCACATTGCCTTTCCCCAAGTCACTCACTCGTTTATTCAACAAATGCTTCTTGGCACCTGCCTCAGGCCCACCAAAGGGCAGATGAACAAGAGCTGGACACAGCTGGCCTTATCAGAGAGCATGGTTTCAAGGGACGTTGCGTGTCAATACATTGTCACCTGGAAGTTTCGTAAGAGCCATAATAATAAAGGGATGTGGCGAGGGCCCAGGACACACGCGTGGAGGGAGGGCAGGTGACGGTGGCAGCCAGCGTTTATTGAGCAAGTACGGAACACAGGTCTCCACTAGACACTGCAGGCCTCATCTTCAATCCCTGCAAACAAACCCCGGAGGGGGGCCATGAAAAGGAGAATCCAGTCTCAGAATTCAGCAACGTGCCCGAGGTCCCACTGACAAGGACAGAGGCAGGGCGATGGCCCCAGCTCATGCGACTCCAGAGCTGGTCGTTTACCTGCCGCATCCCCTAGCTCCAAGGAGGACCCGGCCCAGAGCTGTGGCACACAGGGTACAGGGACCACCAGCCTCAGCCCTCCAACTGCACACGCCCCACCTCTGTCCTGAGCCTGGCTGATGACAGGATTCCCAGATGCCTCGGGTAAGGTCCTTGGGGACTCAGGCATCCTGGTCCATCTCTCCAACGCCCTTTGGAGCCCTGGAGCCTCCAGGACTTGGGCCTCATGTCCTGCTGGCCTCAGTTTGGCCTATGGCAGGCTGCCCCAGAGAGGACCCTGATGCCAGGGTGGTGGACAATGCACTCCCAGAAAATCGGAAGAGGACACTTTGGAGATAACCTGCAGCCCCCAAGCTCAGTCCTCAGCAGAGGGGACGCAGAGCACAGCCACTGTCCTCACACGCAGCCCCTGCGGCCCTATCCAGGAGCCTGCAAGGTCCACTCACTCCCCTGGTACTCAAGGAGGGACGGAGGGGCTTAGGTGCCGAGGGAGGAGCGAGGGCCAGCAGGCAGGGACAGAGCAGGCGTTCAGGGGACAGGCCCACCCTGGCTCTACCACTCACTGGTCGAGTGACCACAGGGCGCTTCTTCAGCCCCCTGGGGCTGCTTTGGGCCCATCTGTCCATGAGGTTGCTGTGAGCACCTAGGGCACCCACGGTCTAGGTGCTGGGGCTACGCCAAGCCCCTCCCTTGACACCTCTCAGGGAGGTGGTGGTACTTGACCCCACTGTCAGCCTCACAAAGCCAGCAAGGCCGGTGTGCACCCGGTGCTTGGAGCCCCCTCCTCCTGGAGCCCCTCCAGATGGCCCCAGCTCCAGGGAGCATCCTGTTCTCTACGCAGCCCCCACAGGCTCCATCCTGGGGAGCTGCCCGCTTCCGCCCCTTCCCCTTGACCCTTTTCAGGGACAGGGATGGTTCAGGCCATTAGCTCTGCAGGCTCAGGAAGCTGGTTTAGGTGAAAAACTCTCGACTCCAGGTAGAATGAGAATTCTCAGCCATCTGTCCCATAGCTGGTCAGAAAGCCCCAAGCCCCAGGCAGGGGTCCCAGCCATCCCTGGACAGGGCTCTGGCTGTCTCCTCCATGTCCCCAAACCTGGAGCTTGGCTGGTGGCCTTGGGGAGCCAGCATCACCCATGAGCAGAGATCCTGCCTTACTCCTTGCCCTAGCCTGACCCTGTAGCTCAATAGGCCAGAGGGAGAGGAAGGGACAGGCACACAGACACACAGAGAGAGATGCTGCATGAGGGTTGCAGCCCCCTCCTCCAGGAGGTCCGCCAATGGCAAGGCCCAAGGAACCCAGGAGCACCCTAACCCCGGCCAACACGGTCCCCTCGGCTTCCTGCGGCCGCAGGGTCTCCTCTGTTCCAAACACAGCAGACACTGTGGAAGGAAACTGATCGCAGACTTGGCACCTGATCCTGACACCTCCCGGGTGGTGCTGTGCTGATCCCCACTGAACAGGTGAAGAAACTGAGTCTGGCAGCCGTCAGGGACAAATAAACGGGAGCCTCCATTGCCAGAGAGCCAGCAGGGAAGTCAAGGAGAGAGAGACTGCGGCCCAGAGAGGGGCGGTGACTGCTGTGGTTCACACAGCAGCCAGGTGAGGACCCAGGGCTGGCACCTTCCCTGGCTCCAAAGAAAACAAAGGAAATCTGATGAAGTGTTCAGCAAGGAGGCTCCAGGTCTTATCAGAGGGCTGCACGGCCAACACCCTGGTAGCTGTCAATACGTCTTGCTTCATCCTTGCTTCCTCCTGCCTCCCTCTCTCTTTTCTGGAAAGAGTAGCTCTGCAACTGCCCAAACCCATCCTCTCCCCAGGAGCCAGGCCCGGGGGTGGCATCCGGACCTCCCCATCCCCCAACCTGGACTCATAAAGAACTGACCAGAGGCAGAGCGGCCGTTTGTACCCACACCTGGGACACTGTGTCCTCAGCTTCCCCAAAACCTCCTCTGCCCCCGGAGGAAGGGAGGGAGGACCGACTCGCAGCCCTGAGCACAGTCTGGGGTCACCATGTCTCCTGCATTCCACGTGGCTCAGACAGCAGATGACGCAGGACACCTGCCAGGGTCACGTGGGTGACCTGGGACAATCGTCCTACCCCGGGCTCCCTGGCTACTGCTCTTGTACATTCTGCTTCCATCCCTGCTCTGATCCAGAGTGAGGGCCACCAGCCTGCAGCCCTTCTCTGTACATGTGCCCTGCTCCACCGATACATGGGCTGGGAAGAGGGGACACATGCTGGCTGGGGAGCTCAGACACATCAGGACGGCCCCTGGGAGGCTGGGGCATCTGGGAGTGGGTGCTGTGACCCTGGAAGGCAGAGGGTTGGGGGCCAGAGCACAGGGCCCAGGAAGTGGACTAAGGACGAGGCTGCAGGAGTCAACTGCAGAAGAGATTCCGAGAGTCCAGGGCAGCCCAAGGGTTGGGAAGGGGTTTTGCTTTGCCTGGCCTGAAGCATCTACCTAGGACAGGTGAACACTTCTGAACGATGCCCTTTTGCAGAGCACCCCCAGCCTCCAGCCTCCAGCCTCCAGCCTCACAGTGGCGTCTCGTCCACCTCCACTCAGCTCCAAGAATCAGGTGCCTGTCCCGAGGACCTCACTGTGACCCAGCAGGCCCAGTCTGCATCCCCAAACCAGGGTGGAAACCAAGGGGGAGACCAGCCCGTGGTGCAGAGTCAAGGCACCTTCTAGAATCAATGCTCACTGCATGGGATTTAAGATCCATCCCTGAAAAGGCAGAAATCTTGCTTTCCGCCTTCCTTGAGCTCTGATAAACCGAAGTGATGGCTCCGGTTACAGTGCTAGCCATGCATGTGCAAGCACACGTGTTCAAACCCCAGCACCACGTACTCAACTAAGTGTCAGAGCAACGAAAGCCACGAGAAAAACTCAATAAAAATTGATTCTCTCTCTCTCTCTCTCTCTCTCCTCTCTCTTTAAAAAAGAAGAGAAAACGTTTGTAGAGTAAACCAGGTTAGCTGGCCACAAAGCCGCCCCCAGCAACCCACCACCTTTGTTTCTCACTCATTCTGAAAGACAGGCACCTACACCAGAGCTCTCTGTGCAAACAGGGCCCACGTCGTGAGCATCTCGGTACCCGCAGGGTGCAGCACGGGGCTGGCCCGTGTGTTACCAACGCTTCAAAGGAACGGCTTAAATGAGTGACATTTCCGTATAGAAGGAAGGTACTCGTGAGTCATATATCTGACAAAAGACACCCAGAATGTATAAGGAACACATACAGATCGGGGGAGAACCTCCTGATTTTATTTGGTTATTTATTATTTTGGTGCTGGGGACTGAACCCAGAATACTTGCTAAACATTCTGCCTCTAAGCTACACCCCCAGACCCCTTCTGATGCTTTTTAATAAGCAAAAAATCAAACAGGTTCCTCGTTTCTGATTTTAAAAACATGTGCTTTTATTCCCGATAGCCAATAAACACATGCAAAGATGCTCAGATTCCTTGGTTACCAGGAAAATGCAAAGAAAACCCAAAGGAAGCTTCAGCAACACTCCCACCAGACGGACTAAAAACTCAAATGATACCAAGTGCTGACAGGGATGTGGAAGAACTGGAAGTCTCGGTCTCCGCTCACGAGAACGTAAACCAGTGGGACCACACCGGAAAACTCTTCAGCAGTTCTCTATTTCCCATATCACCCTGGCGTTCTACTCCTGCACCACCCCCCAGAAGAATGGGAGCACTTTCCGCCAAGAGGTATGTTTGAGAATGCTCGCAGCAACTTTACTTAAAATGACCGCAAACTGGAAACAACCCAAATGTCCACAAATAGAGAAGTGGACACATGGATTGTAGTATCTCGGTACAAAGAACTAGTATACAGCAATGATAAAGGATGGCTCCGCGAGAGATCAGGAACCAACCTCACAGACATAACGATAAAGCAAAAGAATCCTGACCCAAAAGCAGAATATGGTGCGATCCATTTATACGAAGCTCAAGAACAAACAAGACTAATTCAATTCCTTCCTTCAGCGAGGGTGAGAAGCAGCAGCAGGTTGAGGAAGCCTTCTGCCCTTCTGGGAATGTCCTCTCATCTTGACCTGGGTACTGGTTACGCTGCTGCGATCGTGTGCAAGCGTGCCCTGAGTCTACACTGAAATGTATGCATTTCACAGCGTGATTGAAAGAAACAAACTCCCCGCCACGTACTGAACGTACCCCCAAACAGGTTGGAAACCAGAGAACGCTCGGGTGACCGCATGTGCATCGAGCAGGGCACAGAGTCAAAGAAGCTTCTGGAAGTAGCAACTCACTGCTGGAAACTTAAAAGATCGGGTGGAGCGGTGGCTCAGCGGTTATGGCACATGCTTGGCATGCTCTAGGACGTGGGTTCGAACCCCAGCACCACGTACACAACAAAGTGTCAGAGCAACGAAAGCCACGTGAAAAACTAAATAAAATGGATTCTCTCTCTCTCACTGACCCTCTCTCTTTAAAAGAAAGAAAGAAACTTAAAGGCTCAGGTTTTAATTTATAAATTAATAAATCCACTGTCTTAATGCACAAGGCAGGAGGCTGTGACCTGGGAGCAACCTGAGCGTCTCAAGCTGTGACCCGGATATCGGACCCACTACAAAGAACCCCGGGAAACGTGGCCCAGCTTGCTGCAGCAGCAACCCGAGAACAAAATGTGTTTTAGAATGATGAAGCAAGCCAGGCAAGGTGCTGCAGGCCCACGGCCCAAATTACTCAGGAGGCTGAGGCAGGAGGATCACTTGAGACCAGGGGTTCAAGCCCAGCCTGAGAGACATTGCAAGACTCTCTTTTAAAAGAAAAATTTTTTAAAGATTGAAACAAATGCGTCCATATGAAGGTAGGACCACCACCAGGTCCTTTGCACCACTTTGTGCAAAGGAGAGGGAGAACACAGCCCTTCTTCGGGACAGATGAAGCCCATGTCAGTGCGCATGTCTTGGCAAGAGGCGCTTGGCCAGGAAGTCAGCCCGACTTCCTTGGTTGCAGTGCACAACCTGTTCAACTGTTCCCAGCCTCCCCGTGTAGTGGAGTGGGACTCAGAATTCACACACAGGCTGTGAGCAAAAGGCCTGAGGGAGATTCTCTGCCCACAGCCAGCCTCCTGGAGCAACCCCTGGGCCTCTCCAGTGCATGTTCGCACTTGTGGGGGAAATGTGGAAATCTTGTGTGAAGGGTGCTTGGACTCGCAGACCCGGAGAATAATGAGAGCGGGAGGCAGGGGGATGAAGGAGGCTGGAAGCAAGGCCAGGAGGAGCAGGAAGCTTCCCAGACAGGCCCCTGCCCTGCCCCCGGGACTGTGTGGGCTCAGTGCTGTCAGCTGGCTGGGAGGTCGGGGTTGGAGTACAGGCGTGGTCTCCCCAGGCCAGGGGTCAGAAGACCCTGCAGACTGGCTGGGCAGCCTGGGCACCCTCCCTGCTTCACGTTTGCATCTGGGGGTAGCTCTCACCCCAACTCTGAGACCAAGGGAGGCCCACCCCGCAGTCCCTTCCTCCCTCCCCACAGCAGGCTCCCTGGGCCCCAGCCTCAGCACCCCTCTCGTGAGCCCCAGGGAGGCCAGAGTGGGCTGTCTGGGTACCCACAGCCCAAGGCCAGAATCACCCACCCTGGCCCCGGCCCTGGGAGCTCGAATCGGCAGAGGGGCCCCGCAAGGCAGCGCCCTAGGCCTGAGCCGTACTTGGTCTCAATGCCCACTTCCTGTGCCGCTTGCCCCTGGGCCCACGGCGTGGCCTTGGTTCCCCCAGGCACCCAGCCCTGCTCCCAAGCAGCAGCCTCACACACGCAGCCGTTCACAGCAGAAGCCCCCTGGGCCGTCACCTCCAGAGGGAAGGAGGGAGGCGGAGAGACAGCCCGCCTCAGGGCTGCCCCGAGCTGGCCTTTCTGAGCCTCTTAGGAACGTGCTTCCCCCTTGAGCAAGACCTGCTGCCCAGCCAGGTGTTTATGGGCCTGGTTTATTGGTCTGGCCCGGAAGCCTGGGGCACTGCTTCTTCCAGAGCCAACATGAACAGCCACTGTGTGCAGCTTGGGCTCAGAGCCCAGATTCCCAACGCGTCAACGTGAGGAGGGGCTGGAAGTCCCCAGTGATCAGAAAGGACCTTAGAGATGAGCAGGCCTAACCCCTGCCTTTTATAGAAGGGAACAGAGGACCAGAGATGGGTAGTAACTTACCCCACGTCACACAGCATACCATCAACAGAGCTTAACCCTAACCCTCTTCTCTTGGTCCCTGGCTGGGGCTCTCACCAGCTCTGGGGCCAGTGGGGCTGTTCTACCCGCAAGCTGTCCTTGCAGGGGTAGCTCAGGATGCCAGGAAGATCTGTGTTAGGGGTACTTGGGGGGTTGCCTTTTGTAGGGCTGTGCTCCTTGCTCTTCATCAGCCCCCAGAGCATCGCCTAAGGAAGACGACCCAGGATCCGGTCAGAATACCTGGCCAAGGTGGGTTTCAGGGACACGGAGGGCCACATCACCCCTCGTCCCACCCCGACCAACCACCAGGATCCCCTGCGACAGCTGAGTTGCTCAGATGGGCAGGAGACGACCTTAGTGTTTATTGGGCACTTCCCGTGTGCCAGCCCAGGGCCCAGCTCTGGGTACAACCGTCATTACCCCATCAAGTGTCCAGACAGGCGTTCAGAGGTCTTGAGACACCACACTGCCCGAGGCCACGCGGCACCCACGTGGGGAGCCAGAGCACTGGCCTGGCTGGGTATGGAAAGGCCTGGGGGCTGCCCGCCTCCCCCAGGAAGTGCCCAGGGCACCCTGATAGCCCCTCCACTGCCTGGTCCAGCAGGATCCAGGCTTTGTCAGGGCCTCAAAGCTGGCCTTGCCTGGCTGTCCCAGCTGCGGGACTCCCTAACGTCCCCAAGACAAATGAGGTAGACACAGCTACATCTGGCCTTGGGGTCCAGCCCAGAGAGTCCCAGGCTGGCTCAGGGCTGCAGGAAGAGCCCAGGAGCTCAGCTGAAGAGCATTCAGGGGCCAGACGAAGTCTACGGGGATTCCAAGGTTGAGATGGGAGTGCAGAGTCTTGGGCTCCAGTCGAACTCTGCTATGTCCCACTGTGCAACCTTAGCTGTGTTGCTGGCCCTCTCTGAGCCTCCATCGCCAGGAGCTAGTCGCTGACACCCCACGACATGAGAGTCTACACATGTCCTGTTAGGGCCAAAGGTTCAGGCAGGATCTTTCCTCCGCAGGGAGGGAAGAGAGGAAAACGCCAGGTGGGGAATGGTTAAGAACTCCAGGCTGTCCCCCTCTGGCGGGACATGTTTGTGGCATTCCTCACTAGCTGCAGCATTGGTGACTGTCCCAAGGTAGAGGAGTTTGGCAGGGTGTTGTTCAGAAAGGCAGGACGGGTCTGGAAGTTCCCCCGAGGGCTGGGCTGTGGACTCGGCTTGCTTTACGACTCGAGAGCTACCGCGAGTCTCCATTTCTTGTGTTGGAACCCAGCGGAGAGTGGCCGCTGGCTCAGGAGAGTGACGGTACACACCTCGCCCCAGCTCCCGGCTCAGCCATGGCCACCAAAACCGGCAGAGCGGGAATGTGTACCCTGTGGGAATTGATCAATCCACACATCGGGGTGAGTGCTTGGTTGGTTTAGAAAACTAATTGTTAATCATTTACTGGGACAAGACTGGCCGCGTGCATAAGATATTTTCCTAGAAATGTGTCCCTTCATCTACGTTCTCACATTCGTTGGCATATATTTACTTTTAATTTAAACATAGCTTTAGCAACTAAAGAAAAGAAAACAAACTGGGTTTTGTCAAAAGTAGAAATGATGTGTTTCAAAGGACCGAACCAAGAAAGGGAAATGACTACTCCCAGAAAGGGAGAGAAAGTTTGCAGATTATTTATCTAAAAAGGAACGGATAGAATATGTAAAGAGCTCTTACCGCCCAACAATAGAAAGACATCCTAACCACACAGACAACGGATCAGCATAGATCGTTCTCCCAGGACGACATCCGAGTGGCCGATCAGTCCCTGAGAAAATCATCAACGACGTTAGTCAGGAGGGAGATGCCTGTGAAAACAAGAGTCAGAGGGGACGTGGAGAAGTTAGAAGCCACCCACATCGCTGGCGGGGACATAAAGCGGTGCAGCCGCTTCGGAAAGTGTCACTGCAGGTCCTGTGTGGCTGGACACCCCTTCTGCCTCTCCGGAGGGGAGAGCGGGCAAGGAGGGGGCTTCCTTCCAGGAAGAGGTGCCCCTTCTCCTGGTGCATGGACCGTGTCTGCAGGTGGCAGCTTAAAATACCCAGAGGCACAAGGTTGACTCCCTGAAATGATTGCAAAGGGGGGGTGTCCCCTCTCCTGGGGTCCCACCAATCTGATATGGTTCTGAGGGGGCAAGGTCCCCACTAGGTCCCTGACTTCCTGTTGAATATCTGCCGTCCCCCTCTCCTCCTGTGTCTTCTCTCTTCTGCCCACGGAACCTTGCCAGATGTCCATCCTCCTAATTGATCACTTCCAGAAGCCAACTTCTGAGTTTTTTTTAAGAAGTCCAATATTTTTTCACCCATTTCCACTTTGACGTTTTTCTCTTTCCCTTCTTTGAGTTCAACGTGCGGTTTTCTCCTGCTTCTGAAGGTTGGGCGCTTCATTCATTCATTCCCTGTCCACTTCCTGTCTACCGATGACTTTTGCTCCAGAACCATTTTAGCTGCATGCGTGGTTTTCATCTGCTGTATTAATGCTATGCCGAGCTCATAATTTCCATCATAACATCGATGAGTTGGTTAGAAGACTGCTTTCTAAATTCCCAGATGAATGGGTTTTTAAATTATCCTTGCTGATTTCCGATTGCATTAGAGTCAGAGGATGTGGTCTGGATGAAGTGACTTATTTCAATTTTGTCCAGACTTGCTTTTGCCGGTACCCACATAAGTCGGTTTTTCCTACACGTTTCATGTGCCTGAGAAAAAGGGTTGTGTGATCTATACGGTGACCGGAGAGAGCTTGTTACTTACATTCATCTAGACGCCTATTGATTATAAATTCCCGTCTCCTTTATTTTTCAATGATTGAGAAATCGTTGAAAATCTCCTACTGTCCTAGTGAATATGTCCGGCCCTTGGAGTTCAACCCATTTGGGCTTCATGTATTTCAATATTGGGGCAATGCTGGCTTCATATAATGAACTGAGAAAAAACTCTCCTCTTGTGCGTTCTGGAAGGGATGGCACAGAATTGGTGTCCTTTCTTTAAAGATTTGGTAGGATTCTCTAGAGAAACCACCTGGGTCAAGAGATTTCCTTTGGGGGGAACTTTAAAATCATGAATTCAATTTCTTTAATAGTATAGGGCTATTTAAATGGTGTATTTCAGGGGCTGGAGAGGTGGCTCGGCGGTTACGGTGCTTGGCCACCATGTGCAAGTACACAGGTTCAAACCCCAGCACCCACGTACACAACCAAGTGTCAGAGCAAGGAAAGCCGTGTGAAAAACTCAATACAAATTGATTCCCTCTGTCTCTTTCTCTCTCTCTCTCTCTCTCTCACTGTCCTCTCTTTAAAAAAAATAAATGATATATTTCATATTGGGTAAATTTTAGCTGTTTGTGTTTTTTGAGAAAGTCGTCCTCGGCGTTATCAAATGCACGTCTACGAAGTTGTTTCTTGTGTTCTCTTATCGTTGTTTTGATGCCTGCAGGTCTCTATGGATGCACTCAGCTTTATTCCTGATCCTGGGAATATGTATCTTCTCTCATTTTTCTCTGTCAGTCTTGGAAAACTTTTGTCAGTTTTGTTGATCTTTTCAGAGCAAGATTTTCGTTTCATCGATTTTCTCTGCGGTTTTTCGGCTTGGATTCCTCTGATTTCTGCTCGTTTCTGTTGTCTTCTTTCCGGTAGCTGTTGGTTTCCGTTGCTCTTCGTTTTCTAATCTCATCAGCTGGGAGCTTAGGTTAAGGACTTGAAGCTGCTCCTCTTCTCTAATGGAAGGAGTTTGTGCGGTAGATCTTCCTCTTGGCGCTGATTTCGCTGCATTCTTTAAACTTTGATTTGTTGTGTTGTTTTTAAAGAGGGGGAGGGAGGGAGATGAGAGAGAGAGAATCAGTTTTATTTATTTTTTCATCTGGTCTTTGTTTCTCCGATGCTTCGTTGTGTAATGTGGTGCTGGGGTTTGAACCCAGGTCCTTCTGCATGTCAGGCAAGCGCTTCAACCACTGAGCCACCGCTCCAGCCCTGATAGGTTGTATTTTTAAAATTTTCTTTGAGACTTCCTTTTGATCCATGTATTATTGACAAGTGTTATGCTATTTTCCAGGTATTTGAACATTTCCCTAATTTTTTAAAGAAAGAGAGAGAGAATTTTATTTATTATTTCATTTTTTAAATTGTTTTTCTCAACAATTACTTTGTATGTGGTGCTGGGATTTGAACCAGGGTCCTCCATGCATGCCAGGCAAGCACTCTACCGCTGAGCCACCTCTCCAGCCCCAAGATTTTCCTATTATCTTTCTGGTATTGATTTTTATTTTAACTCCATTATGGATAGAGCACACATTCTATATAATCACAATTATTTTTAAGTTTTTGAGATTTGCTTTATATCCCAGGATATGATTTCACTTTATATACATTCCGTAAGTCCTGGAAAAAGATTCTGTGTTCTGTTGTTATGAAGAGTGCTAACTATTGTCTAGATACTATTGATTGCTGGTGGTGTTAAATTCTTGTATAACTTTTCTGATTTCTCTCTAGTTTTAAAGACTCCAGCTATAATTGTGGGTTTGTCTGTTCATCATTCTTTGCTTTATGTATTTTGAGGCTCTGTTGTTGGGTGCATACACATCAAGGATCTCCATGTCTTTTTGGTGAACGGACTCTTAACATTAGATAATGATTCTCTGTAACTGGTCATCTATTTGCTCTATCGTCTGCACTAATGTTAGCGTAGCCACTTTGCTTCCTTTGATAATGTTGGCATGGCATGTCTTTTTCCGTCATTCTATTTTCATTTTACTTTTATTATTCTTTGAGGTGTGTTTCCTGTCAACAGTAAGTAATTGGGTCATGATTTGCTTTTGTTTTTAGGGGGCAATGTTTTGTTTGTTCACTCTGCTGGTCGACGCCTTCTAACTGGTTTTTATGTACCATCTACATCTAATATTAACATCAGGGCCTTCGTCTGCCCTTTTACTTTTCTCTGCTTTATTTTTGTTGTTTTTTGTGGGTTTTTTAAAAAGTTTTAATAATCCCACTTTGATTTTTCTACAGTATTTTAAAATATACCTCCTTATATAAGAATTTTAGTGGTGTTACCTATACATAACCCAATCTACTGGTATCATCATTTTACCAGTTCAAGTGAAGGATCAAAATCTGACTCCCTTAATATCACTTTATCCCCTTCCTTATAATTGTCTTAATATTTTATCCACATGCATCAAAAATCATATCAGTGTTATGCTTTTTTTATTTCAACCATCAAAAATAATTTATAACTCTAAAAGAGAAAGAAATTCTGTTGTGTATGTTATAATTTTGTTCTTTCTTCCTTCCTGGTGTCCCAGAACTTCTTCTTTTGAGCTGGGGATATGGCTCAGTGGTAGAGCATTCGCCTAGTATGTGTGAGATCCAGGTTCAATTCCCTAGCACAGCAAAAAATAAATAAAAAATTACTTCTATTATCATTACCTTGATCTTTGGAAAAAATATTGAAGGGTAGGTCTGTTGGAGACAGAGTCTCTCAGTTTTCCCTCATCTGAGAGTGTCTTGATTTCTTCTCCATTCCTAAAAGATTCTTTTGCTGAGTTTAGAAATCTGGTTAGGTTCTATTCTTCCAGCGCTTGAAAAATGTTGTGCCACATCCTTCTGGCTACAATAGTTTCTGATGACAAATCTGCAGTCATTCAAATTAATTTCTCCATATGCAAAACTTTCACTCCGAAATGCCTTGAAACAGATTTCTTTGTGTTTATCTTGTTTGGATTTCATTCAGCTCTTATACCTATAGGCATATGATTTTTTTTTTACAAATTTGGGATGTGCCCCCCTTTCATTCAGTACTTCTTCAGCTCCACTCTTTTTCCCCTCTTCTTGTGAGACACTAATGAGTACAATGAAGTTCTATTCACTTTTGTTCAGTCTGGTTTCCTGTGCTGTTCATGTTGAGTAATTATATTATTCTATCTTCAAGTTCATTGATTCTTTCTTGTGTCTTTTCCATTCTGCTTTTGAGGTCATCCGCTAAGTTTTTATTTCGGTTATTGTGTCTTAAGTGCTAAAATCTCCCTTTGACTTGTCTTCGTATTTCTAGCTCTTTGTCAAGACTTCTCCTTTTTCAAATATTTCAAGAGTGTTGTATAGCTAATTTTTATGATAGCTGCTTTAAATTTTTTGTTGGATAATTTGTCACTGTCCTCTCTCATTCAAGTTGAGATTTTCTTACTTTATGATATGACAAATTATTTACTACTGAAGTCCAGGCACTTGGGTGTCACGTTATGGAACTCCAGATCTTATTTAAATCTTGTGTTATGGCAGACTGCCTCTAATGTTGCTTCGTGTTGATTAAGGCCCACCTAATGACTTCGTTTGAACTTGATTACCTCTGTAAAAACTCTGTCTCCAAATAAGGTCACATTCTGTGGTGCTGGGAGTTAGGATTTCCACACGTGAATTTTAGGGAGGACAAAATTCAACCCATAATAATTGGGGGAGAACTGATTAACTCTGCTAAGCCAGGAGACCAAGGCCAATGCCAAAGCTGCTAAGACCTAGTATGGTGCTAACTGCAAAACAAGACAAGGTCACCTTCGTATACAGGGTCAGGAGGCTTCTCTAGAAGAGTAACACTTGCGTACAGATCGACCTGAAGGAAGCCGGGAAGCAATGTTGGGAATTCTGGGGAGCCCAAGTTCCAAGAGTGGGAGCAGCAAGTGCACAGACCAGGACTTTAAACCCCAGGGAAACTCCTGGGGCAGTGTGGTCTGGGGGTGGGGTGGGAAGGACATGGACAGAGCACAGGAGAGAAAGTCAGAGAGGTGGAAAATGAGATTATGTTGGCATCGAAAGCCCAGAGAAGGGCAGCTGAGTTGGAATGAGAGGAGGCGTTTTCAGGAGGATGTCATTTGGGGATCCCACATTCTTTGCAGACCACAGACTGTCAAGAGGCAATCGTGGAGGTGTCAGGCCAGCCACTGATAGCCATGGTAACTCTGGTGAGAAACAGTGGTGGCTTGACCCAGGGAGGAGCTGCTAACAACTGCCCCTTGGAGACTTTTATTTTTTATTTTTTATTTTTTACTTTTTTTTTTGGTAGGAAAATCCAAAAAGCTTCACTGATGGGTTAAGTGTGGATGAGAGAGAAAGAAAGATGGAAGTCCGAGATGATTCCAAGGATTTGGCCGAAGCAACCAGAAGCCAGGGGCTGTCATGACTGAGCTGGGGATGTCTCGAGGAGGTGCAGATTTGCTGGGCTGGAGATTAGGAGATGGCTTTGCAGGCGTTGAGCCCTCCAACAGCCGCACGTGGGAAGGGACTGTGGAATTCCACTGGAGTTAAGGGGGAAGCTAGGCTGGAGATTTCAAAGTCAGGGGCCTGGAGGGGATCTCCTCGGGAGGGCAGGCGGGCAGGAGAGAGCTAAGGACCGAGGACTGAGTACTGGGGCCTCCACTTCGGAAGTAGCTGGGGACAACAAAGGAGACATGAGGACCCAGGGAGTTAGCAGGAAAGCCAAGAGAGGAAGGAATTCTAGCAGCAAAAATGTCTCCAAGGAGCATGATCCACTGTGTGAAAGGTAAAGACCTGAAAATGGACCCAGCCAGTTTTAAAATCAGCTTTTTGGGGGGTCAAGTTTACATACAATAAAATCACCAGTTTTAATGTGCTTGACGGGTTTTGACAAATGCATACACTCGTGTAACCACCACCAAAGTCAAATCTAGAACACATCCATTATTCCAAAATTTCCCAGTCCCTCTTCAGTCAGCCACCTTCTCAACCCTCGGCCCCAGCAGCTGCTAGGCTGCTCTCCGTCCCTACAGACTGATTGTTGTCTATTCCAGGAGTTCGTATAAATGAACTCATGGAGTTTGCACTCTCTTGGATCACGTTTTTCTCTCCACATCATACTTTTGAAATTAGCGGATGTTGCTGAAACCACGCACGGTTCATTCCTTTCTATTGCCAAGGAGTACTTCCTTGTGTACTGTAATTCTTCTACCCGTTCACCCTTCGTGGACAGTGTGTTGTGTTATTTCTAGTTCTGGGTTATTATAAATTTTATCAACAGTGCTATACGCATCTTTTCAAGGACACTTTTCTTCTTTGACAAGCACCTAGGTGTTCCTGGTTCATGTGGTAACTGTACATTTAATTTTATAAGAAACTGTACCTGGTCATTTGCTTTTATTGGACCAAGGGTTTTGTCTTGTTTTATTTTGTTTTTTTAAGAGAGAGGGACAGTGAGAGAGAGAGAGACAGAGAGAATCAACTTTATTTAGTTTTTCATGCGACTTTAGTTACTCTGATGCTTCTTTGTGTACGTGGTGCTGGGGTTCGAACCGCGTCCTCACACATGCCAGGCAAGCGCTGTAACCACCCAGCCACCGCTCCAGCCCCTGGACCAAGGGTCTTGATACTTTATTTATTTACAAGATTCGCCACTCTTATCTGCTATGTCAACACTCTAATTCCAAAGCTTGAAGAGTTCAGAGGTCGGTGATGCTGGTGGTCTCTATTAAAACTTGTACATGGAAACTTGTTTCCTCGTGTGCCCTTATAATTTTTCCTTGTGAGCTCATGACCATTAGCACCCTAGCTGTAGGGGTTTTGTAAGTCTGGATTGGCATGTTTTCCTTTTGAAAGGATTTTAGCATTTTTTTAAAAGAGAGAGGGACAGTGAGAGAGGAGAGAGAGAATCAATTTTATTTCGTTTTTCACTTGGCTTTCGTTGCTCCGACACTTCATTGCGTATGTGGTGCTGGGGTTCGTGTGCCAGGCAAGTGCCGCCGTAACCACCGAGCCACCGCTCCAGCCCTTCAGCAAGCTTTTGATGGACAGGTCGCATACTCCTCAGCAGGGACCCCTTAAACTAAATCTTCAGCGGAAGATTTCCGGGTCAAGTCGCAAGTAGGAATTTGGGTGCTGGCCTCCCCTGCGGGATGGTTCGGGGGCAGGAAATGAGAAAAACTGGCGACTAAAAAGAAATCCAGGGAAACTGAGAGAGAAGAAACTTCCCTTATCTTGATTGTGGTGGTGGGTACACAATTATACGCACTGGTTAGAACAAAGAGTTTTGTGCTACAGTGAGAGATTGTATTCCACGTAAATTTGGCCATAATCTTTGAAAACACCAACGCTCTCATTCCCAGGAATCTGATAGGGCAGCTGCTAGCCCAGGGCTCATTCTCCTCTCTTGATGTGGGCCCATATTCCTGTGTGTGTGTGTGCATGCGTGTGTGCGTGTGTGTGTGCACATGTGTGTGCAAGGGGAGCCTCTTGCACACTCCCAAGCGTAGCAGCTCCCTGGGCCTGGCTTGGCCTCCTGGATCTGCCTGAGATCACAGAACTTTTCATAATGACAGTAATGGCTATGATTAGCTCACATAAAAATGTGAAGCACAGAAGCCAGCCGGCTGGGTTCGCAGCCAGGAAGGCGGCACTTGGTGACTCACTGTTCGGCCCAGGAAGCAGCAGGCCAGGCCCACAGGGGCCTGCAGCAGACTCCGCTCCCGAGCGAGGCCACCAGATCTGCAGACGTCCCCTGGCGTGGGCTGCATGCACGTCAGGACCCTGAGGAGGGGCTGACTCAGGAGCCGGGGCTCCTTCCAGAAGAGGAGTGAGCTCCCACCGCCTCCACCTCACTGGCAACCCGCAGTGCTGAGGCCTCCGCACCCACAGGACCAGCCTCAGGTCCTCCGGAGCCTCCGCTTCCTGGAAGAAGGGCGGGGAGGGTTCAATTAGCTACTGAGCGTAGAGTTCTTAGCACCTTCCGCCACTCAGTGATGCTGCCATTATCGTCCCCACCCCACTTAACAGGTGAGGTAATTGAGGCCCAGAGCTGTTAAGGGATTTGTCCACTGTCACAGCCAAGCATGCCTGGCTCAAAAGCCTCACAGGATGGCCTGCCTGGAGCAAGGTCACACCTAGAGAGAAGTTTTCCGGCCTCGGGTGGTGCTAAAGATACTCCAAGGAGGGTGAAGAGGCTCTCTTGGCCCCTTCCATCTACCCATGAGCACCTCTAATCTGGGCTGTTAACCGCCCATTCCCTCCCTTGGTTGCTCGGCTCTAAACACCTCCTCCAGGGAGCCTTCCTGGATCCCCCCCTTCCACACCTCATAGACTGAAGGCCTGCCAGATGCCACACACTGCCTGAGGCTCCGGGAATGTAGCAGTAAAGGACAAGGCCCCATCCTCGTGGAGCTGATGCCGAGGAAAGGAGAGAAAAGAAACAAGTTTTAAAGCAGTTGCACCTGGGTCTGCGAAGGAGGCAAATAGGAGGTCTGAGAAAGCCTCGCAGAGCAACCAGTGAGGCTGCAGTCAGGGCCAAGAAACCCCAGCCGCTGTAGGAGTGGAGCGTTCCCGGCAGGGGAGCCCACGCAAAGGCCTGGGGTAGAAAACCAGGTCAAGGGTCCAGGGAGCTGCAAGGAGACCTCTGGGACCAGGAAGGTGAGGGAGGGAGGGGACAGGAAGGGAAGCAGAAGCGGAGGGCAGGGGCTGGGTCACGCAGGGCCGCATCTGCCAGCTGAGCCTTCTGGCTTTGACTCAGCGAGGTGGGGACCAGGGCAAAGTTCTCGGCAGAGGGTGCCGCATTGGGTGTGGATGTCAAGGAGGCAGGACAGGGAGGGGGACGCGGTGGTCCAGGCAGGGCTAATGGACAGTCAGGGCAGTGAGAGCCAAGCTGGGCTCCTCCTCTAACGCTGCTGTCTGCTGCCACCGCTCCTCTCTGGATGAATTTCCTGACTCCAAACATCTCTTCCAGGAAGCTCTCCTGGATCTCCTGCCCCCGCCTCTCAGGGAAACTCTCCTAGGACAGCGCATACCTTGTCACCCACCCCGACCCTGCAGGAGCCTCAGCTATGTTGGAAGGTGGAATCCAAGGCTGCGACAGTCCCTCGGATCAGAGGTTTAGGGCCAGCTGGCTTCAGAGGTGACCTGCTCTCCCCAAATCCTTCTTAATGCCCTCCTGTTCCGACAGAGGCTGTAGCTCTAGAGCCAAAGGGTTTTGGAGTCACTCTGCGGAGGAATGGGCCTCCTGGTCCTGGCTGTTCCCAGCTGTGTGCCAGCCTGGAGCCTCCCCCAGCCCTCCCCAGACACCTGGGCTGTCAGACCTAAACCTCACTCACATCAGATTTTTGTTTTGTTTTTGATTTTTGTTTTTAGAGAGAGGGGGGACAGTGAGAGAGGGAGAAGGAGAGAGAAAGAGAGGATCAATTTTATTTAGTTTTCCATGTGGCTTTCATCGCTCCAACACTCAGTTGTGTACATGATGCTGGGGTTCGAACCCACATCCCTGCGCATGCGAGGCAAGAACCAAAGCCGTCCTTCACTCACATCTTTCTCCCCCTTGATACTGCCTGGGCCAGAGCACTCCTTTCTTCCTTCCCCCAAGAAACACTTACTGAGCACCTACTGTGTGCCTAGTTCCAAATTTGCCACTGAGACCAAAGATGCCCAAGGCACAGCTCTACCTCAGGGCACGCTCTGGGAGAGACAGATGGACGAATTGATGATGGTGGGGATGATAGAAGTGGTGGTGTGGGGCTGGAGCGGTGGCTCAGCAGTTAGAGCGCTTGCCTGGCAAGCACGAGGACTCAGGTTCAAACCCCAGCACCACGTACACAACTAAGAGTCAGAGAAACATAAGCCAGATGAAAAATAAATAAAATTGATTCTCTCTCTTTCTTTAAAAAAATAGAAAGAAATGCTGATGTTGGAGATGGTGGGGATGGTGGAGGTGATGGATTTGATGGGGATGATAGAGATGGTCATGGTGGGTTTGGGTGATGGAGGAGATGGTGATGGTGGGTTTGGTAGGGATGGTGGAGATGGTCATGGTGGGTTTGGTAGGGGTGGTGGAGATGGTCATGATGGGTTTGTGGGGATGGTGAGTTTGCTAGGGGTGGTGGAGATGGTCATGGTGGGTTTGGTAGGGGTGGTGGAGATGGTCTTGGTGGGTTTGGTGGGGAAAGTGGAGATGGTCATGGTAATGATCATTGTGGGGGATGGAGCAGTGGTGGGGATGGTGGTAGAGATGATGAGATTGGTTCTGACTGTGGGGATGATGGAGATGGTGATGGAGGAGGATGAAAGCTCCCCTTTCCCGAGGGTTCACATGATCCAGACCCAGTATTAAGCACTTGACATCTAATCCTCATAACAGCCCTATGAGGTAAGGGTAATTATTTTAATAAAGGGTGACATTTACTACTTATTACATTCCAGACATTCTTGTAAATGCCTTACAAGTATTAACCCATTCTAGGCAGGTCATCGTATCGCCTCTGCTTTGCTGATAAGGAAACTGAGATGCAGCAAAGTTGAAAGCTTGCCAAGCTGACAGCCAGTTATGCAAATGCATCTTCTCTGCTGGCAAAGAGAGTGGGTCTGCGGGACGTGGGTGAGGAAGAGCCCTTCCTCCCCAACATCACGGAGGAGGTGCCTTCGAAACCAGCCTTAGGGGTCAAAGGCGCTGCCAGGTGGTCATGAGGTAGAGGGACCTCCAGGCACAGGACCAATGGAGCAGAGGCCCAGAGGCTGGAGGGTCAGGGTGGGGTTGCTTGGGCTAAAGAAGGGGAAGAGGCCAGGTGCTGAAGGGCCTATGGGTCAGGCTAAGGGCCTATGGGTCAGGCTAAGGGCTTGGACTTTATCCTGAGGACATCGACTGCCCTAATGGCTGACCTAATCTCAACCTCCTGGGTACGACAGAGATAAACCTACAGGAAGCCAGGTCCCCTAGCAATCTCCACCTGCCCCCTAGAAGATGGTGGACCCTGTCTCCCCTGACCTTGGCCACCCCACTGCTGCCCCTTAACACTGCACCCAGGTTCAGCTCCTGTCCCTCCACCATGGCCCCTCCCACAGGCCTTGTTCTCCACACACCTGTCTACAGCCCACTCCTCCCCTGGGCTAAGCTCGGGGAGCCCCTCCTCCAGAAAGCCCACCTGATTGCAGCCCAGTGGTCTCCCGGTGCACATCACCAGGACCCACGTCATGGTGGGAGTCGTGGGCTCAGCAGCCCCGTCCTCAGCAGGAAAGCAGGATGTTTGAGGGCCACACCCATACCCCTGTAGCTGGGTGCAAAAGGTGGGTGCTGATTCTGAGTGCTCCAAGCTGCTGGATGTGGCCTGGCCACCTGAGGCTGGTCTCGCAGCATCATGAAGAACCTCAGGCGGTCCTCTCAGTCCTCTGGCAATTTGAGGAAACTGAGGCTCAGAGAGCAGAAGGGGTTGCTCCATCGTCACCCTGTCTGGCTTTGACTTCAATCTGCCTGACCAAGCTCCAGAGGAGCAGCTGACTCTCACACCTCAACCAAATCCACCTCTCCCCAGGGTGGCATACAGCAGGTCTCTAGAAGCTCAGAGACTGATCCAAAAAAGGCCCCAGCCCCTGCAGTACCCCTCATGGAGTCCTGCCTCAGCTGGTTTGTTAGCCCGAGTCCTCCAAAAGGTCCTCTCTGCAACTGCTATAGGCACTGACTAACAATAACACGGGGGTCTGGGTGGCCCCACAAGTTCTTGTGGGCTGGAGACTGGGAAATCAAAGGTTCTGAACTTTGGGATGGGAATGTAGCTGGGCGGTAGAGCACTTGCCTAGCATGCATGAGGCATAAGGTTATGGGGATCAACGAGCTCCCCAGAAAAATAGTTCTGAGCTCCTCTGGCAGATGCTGGCCTGGACTCATTCCAAACGCTATGGGCAGGAATCTGAACCAAGGGCCAAGGAACCCAGGAGGGCAGCAGTTCAAGCTCATGCCGCTGCCCTGCCAAAGTACCAACAGACAATAATAATCACTGTCAACCCCGACCCTGGGCCCAGTGCCACGCAGACCCCCACGGCCACCTCACCTGCTCCTCTCAGCAGCACGCTGCACGCACAAGACAGGTGAGGCCCTTATTCCCCTGCCCCAGCACCCACTGAGGCCACAAATATTTATTGAACACCTACTGTGTGCCGGGCCTGGAGCCAGAATCGGGACTTGAAAATGTGTGCTCTACAATCCCAGCTCTCTGGAGCAGCGTCTGAACAGTGCCTGGCTTTAGATCCCAGACAAACCCCCAGGCAGGGCGACAAAGGCCTCGCTAATTACCGCGGCAGGGAAGGGAAACGTAACTTGGGACATCCAGAGCAAGCGGGGAACTGTAGCGCCTGTCATTTACCCTGTCGGTTGTCCAGGGACAGTGGGAGGGAAACCCCTGGGCAGCTGGACATGCATCCTGGCAGGTGCTCGCACAGGAGGACAGCTGAGTCTATCTCTGTCCCCACCCCCTGTACCCTGCCAGCACGGTGAGGTGGGGGCAACAGAGCCTCCAGGGGAACAAAACCCCAGGGAAGGCACAGGTCAAGGACAGCCTAGGACGGAAACTCGGAGCATGGAACTGAGAAGCAGTGACCTGGGGCCCCACAGCCAGTGGAGCCTGCCCAAGGCACAAGCCTGCTGGGCTGCTGAGTCACCAGGTCCCCACTCTGTATGGCTTCCTCATGAGGCCCCATCACGTCCTCATGACTGGCCGTGCTGCCGCCAGGCACTTACTCATGGCTTGTTACGGAGGCCTGAGCAGACGGGCAGCAGCAGCGGGGGCTGGACCCGGCCTGGCCTGGTCTCCAGCCCCCTCCAGCTCCGGCTTCTCTCGTCCTCCACCCTTCTCAGCTCTTCTCCCCTGGACCTCTGTCTGCATGCAGGCTCTCCTTGGTGGGCAGCCAGGGCAGGACCGAGCCTCCCTCTTTAGGGGGTGTTCCCCCCAGGCAGGGCCTGTCCATCCCTCCACAGCAGGACTCCCTCAGAGCGACCCTTGCAGTAGAGGCTGAGCGTCCCCTCTCCAGGGGCTCCTCCGTCCGCTGGGACTCCCCGGACCCTGTGCGACACCGGCCAGCCCAGGCAGCCTACCTGCTGTCCATCTGGGGTTCATCAGTAAGAAGTGGCTGAGGGCACTTCCTGGGGCCGCCTTCTCCTAAGGGCTCCAGGGTGGACTCACAGCGACCCCAGCAGCCCAAGCCGCTGCCCACAGCCATGGGTCCTCAGGTTTACCCCACTCCCCCAGGACCTCTGTGGCCTCATTTACAAACTGCAGACAGCAACGGCCTTGTCTGGGGTTGGCGAGAAGCGAGTGGCAAAGTGTGCCAAGTTTTTAACGCAGGCAGGTACTGGTGAGTGGCCCGCATGGGGACTGTCATCATTAGCCACACCTCAGAGGTGCCAGCACACGAGGGTTCACAAAGCCTTTCCACCAGTGGTGACACAGGAGTCTCCAGGGGTCCACGAGGTGACAGAGATGGAGGTTCCCCTCGGAGACCCCAGGCTCCATGCCTAGTACCGCGTCCTGACCCAGCAGGTGACAGATCTGGGCCGCATCCTGTACTTACAATCTGGGTGCCTGAGCATAGCACTCGATCTCCCCGAGTCTCAGTGTCCCTGTCTGTAAAATGGGGACAGGCTAGCTGTGACCAGTGGATGACAACGTGGGAAAGGGAAGAGCCAGGCCTATCCGTGGAAAGGTTCGCTCGTCTCATCCACCGAGCAGCCGCACCGGCCGGTGTCACTTAAATGTCACAGTTGCAGGAAGACAGATGCCACTAGAGACCGTCGTGGTAAGTGAAGTCAAACTCAGAGGTCAATGTCTCTGTGTTCTTTCATGTGTGGAAGCTGGAGAGGAAAAAGGGAAACAAAGGTGGGGACGGGTCTCCTAAAAATCAGGGGAGATCAGTGGAGGAAAGGGACCCAGGGGTGGGAGGTGGGGGGAGTGCTGGGAAGGGACGTTTGCCAAATCATATTGTTATATTGGGGTGTTTTTCTTTTACAAGAGAGAGGAACAGTGAGAGAGAGAAAGAGAGAATTAATTTTATTTAGTTCTTTTGTCTGTTTTTTATTGCTTTGACACTTAGTTGTGTACGTGGTGCTGGGGTTTGAACCCATGTCCTCACGCATGCCAGGCAAGCGCCGTAACCTCCACGCCACCGCTCCAGCCCTGTATTGTTATGCTGTGTGCATGTACGCATACATAACCACAAATCCCATCAATGTGCACAACTATAGTGCACCAATAAAAAATGTGGAAACGCTCAAAAGAAACTTCTCAGCCGGGGAAGTTCAAAAAGGAGAAAGTGCCCTACATCACTAGCAATCAGAGAAATGCCAATCAAAAGTGCGCTGAGACTCCACCTCACTCCAGTCAGAGCGGCAAAGATGAAGACTACAAAGAACGACAGATGCTGGAGGGGCTGTGGGAAGAGGGGAACACTGTCACACTGCTGGTGGGGCTGCGGACTGGTACAGCCACTCTGGAAACAGTACAGGGACTCCTCAAAAAATTAGGGATGGAACCACTGTATGACCCAGCTGTCCCACTCCTGGGTATTCTCCCAGAAGAGCTGGAATCCGCATATCACAGAGACACAGCAAAATCTATGTTCATAGCAGCTCAATTTACAATAGCTAAACCATGGCACCAACCTAGATGCCCCTCACTGGATGAATGGATCCAAAAACTGTGGTACATATATTTTCCATTACTCAGCTATTAGAACGATATCGTGGCTTTTGCAGGTAAATGGATGGAAATGGAAAAAGTCATGCTGAGTGAAATATCCCCAAAACAGAGACTTAAGGACCAAATGCTTTCTCTCATACGTGGAAGCTAGAGTCAAACCTAAGATAGATTGAAAGTTAGTCAAGTTTACCTAACAGACCCACCAAGTAACACAGCTGTGGGGGCCACGGCTATGAAGGGGGAGAAAGGGAGGGAAAAGGAGGAAAAGGGGGGTGATCAATACTGTGGAATACACTCGACTCCCACAAGAAGCCCAATATACCCAGGCAGGTGTGCACGTCTACAGGTTCAGTGATTATAATGCTTGTCTATGGTGGTCTATACCTGTAACATGGGGGATTACAGAGGAGACCTGAGATCGGGGAGGGGGGAACAGGGAGATCCTGGACAAGGATCGGGCTTAAACTGCTCTGCCATTTCGTATGCATGCATGAATGTGAAGCAACGAATCAATCCCTTCATCATGTGAGACATTGCTGAACCAATGAAAAATAAATGTGGAAAAAAATAGGTGGTTTGGGAAAAGAAAAAACAAGTCACGTTTAATCCTAGAGTGATATTGTTCCCGATCAAGGGAACTGGGTTTTAGGCTGGGTTCCCTGGGAAGTGGCTCTGAGAGGGGGTTTTCCCACCCCAGGGGTAATGGGTGGGTGCACCCAGAATCAACACCGAGGGAGGCAGGGAGGGGAAGTTGGCTTGGGTGGAGGAGGAGGCTGTGCTGGGTGGGCTCCCACAGGAGGCTCCCCACTGCCCTTCAGCCCTGCATGGAGAACATGGCCTCTTTCCCAGAATCCCTTGCAGCTGGTACAACCATGTGACCAGGATACGTCCAAGTTGTCACATGGGAAAACTGAAGAGTGCCATTTTCCCATAGTGTCCTTCAAGATAATCATAAAGGCCGGTGCAGTGGTGCACACCTGTAATCCCAGCAACTTAGGAAGCTGAGGCTGGAGGATCAAAAGTTTGAGGCCAGCCTCAGCAATTTACTGAGACTTTGTCTCAAAATAAAAATAAAAAAAAGGACTAGGGGTAGAGCTCAGTGGTAGTGGTACTGGTAAATACCCAGTAAATACTGCTAATAATAATGATAGCACCTGACCTCCTTTCCCCATTTCTTCCTTCTCCTTAGCTGGGATAAAGACGTGATAAAGGGTCCAGAGGCAGCCCCTGTGGATCATGAGGTGGAAGTCAAGTGGGAGGAGGGTGGGGCAACAGGACAGAAGGAGCCTAGCTCCCCAGCATGTCAGTCAGCTCCTTCTGTAATCCTACCCGGCCTTTGTGACAGCAGCCAAACTAGTGTGCGAAGCAGGCGGCCCCCGTGAGAAGGGACCTGTGAACGTTTGCTGTCCCTCCCTGGTTCCTTTTTCCAGGTAGGTTGTGTATTCTGTGTCAGATGCAGTCAGCCCTCCGCGCCAGAGGGTTCCGTCTACATCTGAGCACTCAGCCAACGTCGATGGAGAATATTGGAGAAAGCCGTGCCTGCACTGAACAGGTAGGATCTTAGCATTGTTCCCTCAATGATGCGGTGCCACACTATTTGTAAGTAATCGGGTGTTCTGGGGATGTGTACAGGTCATGCGTGAATGCAAGGCCACCATGAGGGACTGAGCTTCTTGGTACCCACAGGGGGTCCTGGTACCAGCCCCCTCTTGTGGGGTACGTGTACCGTCACGTGTCCTTTAACGACATGGAAATGTTCTAAGAAATGCATCACTGTGTGGACAGCACAGCGTGTACTCAAAACCGAGACCGCTATGACATCACGGGGCAAGACTGTCTGGGGACAACAGTGCCTCCCGCCATCTGTCATTGATGGGAGCGGCGTTTGTGCTGCACATGATGACATTCGAATAGGTGGTAGGCGTGGACTTCCAGGTGCGCAAACTCAAGTATGCAGGAAACATGCATTTATTTTCTGCAACCAAACGTGGTTTACCTGGCAATCTCCTCACTCCTGGCCGGTGGCAGCTGGCGTTGCCAGTGAGCTTCAAGTAGGATTTGTTTGCCTTTGAACAAATCAAGGTGAGTTCCCTCGGTGCAGGGGTTTTCCCTTCTGTTCCCTACCCCTCCCTCTTTCCCAGTAGCACCAAGTTCCAGTTGACGACATTACAGTATCGCTGTTTAGGAATCTGTCCCCCTGCCTGGTTCCCAGCAGAGGGGTGTCAGCCACCTTGGCCCAGTGTCACCTGGTCCCGAGCCCACAGAGCCACTGCCGCCCTTCCTTGGGAGTTTCAGTGGCTCACACCTCATCTGGGGTCAGAGAACTCAGGGGATGCCAATGATAGTCTTTATTTATGGTATATAAAATATTGGTGTCTGCCAACTGATGTTACGTCAGCTAATGAGCTTCTGCAGATGGGGAAACTGAGGCCCAGAGCAGTGAAATCAAGGCCATGCGTCTAGAGAATGGGGAACAGGACGGAACAGAGGCAGTCCACATCCTCGCCTTGAGGCACCTCTGCCCTATGGGATGCCCTGCCCTTTCCAAGTTCATCCTTATGGTTGTATGTGATGTTCGTCACGTTGTTCTAGAACAACCCGGTCCCAGTGCATGAGGGCTGGGCCCAAAGTGCTGGGAGACCAAAGAAAGAGGCAGACAGGTCCAGGGTTCAACAGAGTGCCGTGTGCTGGGCGCTAGCCGGATCAAGTGAGGTCCTGGGAAGACCTGCCGGATTCCCACAATTTGGGTCAGAAGCAGGGTCCTACATGTGGGTTGGGATAAAAGTGACATTAAGCTGGCTAGAATGTACCTGGTTTGTCTTAGGATAACATCAAAGAGCCAGGCACATCTCTGGACAGGGTCCAGTTGTGAACCCTCACATATGACTCTGATGGGTCGTGTATTTAGAGTTTGTTAGAAAGCATTGCAGGAAAAACCATCCGGGCTCACTCTGGTGTAAGCACGGAGGTTCCAGCTCAAGATGGCTGCAGTCACGTCAAGCTGAGTCCGTACAGATGGGAAGACAAGGAGCTAGGCAAGGATTCACCCTGCTTTACAGTGAGGGAAACTGAGGCCCTCAGAGAAGACAGAGGTGATCGGACTTCAGTGACCTCACTAGGGAGGAGGAGAACAAGGTCTAGACCTGGGGCTCCTCCAGGGAGAGCGCTGAACACTGGCAGACCCCACACACAACACGCACCCCCGGATGTGACTCTGCACCCCGTGTAAGCACACCAGAGCCCAGCGGCCCTCCCTGCGGCTTCCTGCCAGAACGCCAAAATCATTACCTGGCTCTCCTGCGGTGCCTCGCCGTCCAGACAGCACGCAGGGCTGCTGGCGGGGAAAGTAGAGCCACGCAGCTGTGATTAATTCTCCGCTCCAGTTAGTAGCAGTCATTGGGAAGGGCCTGTCCGTCCACTCCCGGAGCCAGGAAGAGCAGCATCCAATGTGATTCATGAGCGCCAGGGGGAAGTCTGGCCCCGAACGGGAGGAAGCTACTGTCAGAGAGGGGCTTGCAGGACACAGGAGGGAGCTGGGAGGTTCCACGTTCAGCCCCAGCTCCACCACTCTGCAGCCTGGGGACTGCCACTACCCACCCCTCCCCACCCCGTGACATCAGGGAGGCCCTTCTGGCACTAGCACCAAATGGATCCAGAAACTGTGGTGTATGTACACCATGGAGTTCTGCTCGGCAGTTAGAAACAATGACATCGCAGCCTCTGAAGGTCAATGGACGGTGATGGAAGAAATCCTGCTGAGTGAAGTCAGCATAACCCAGAGAGCCAAGGGTCGATGTCTCCACTCATCTGTGGAGGCTGGAGCTAGAGCCTGGCCAGTGTGAAAGGCAGTCAACTCTCACGTATTAAACCCAGAAAAGGTGCAGTGACACACAACCTAAGGCATTCGTAGAGATGCACTGGGAAGGAGGGGGAAGGTGGGAGGGAGAAGGGTGGGTAATTAGGGGGCAAATCTAATTTTCAGAATTTAAATATATTGTTTTGTTGGAAAAATTTTTAAAAATCATAGTAGTAATCGTTTCTTACACTTAGAAACCTCTGATCCCTTAAAACAGAAATCGTACCTGTCTTGCCTGTTGCTAGATCCCCAGTACGGGGCCTGGCCCTAGTAGTCACTTAATAAATGGTCACTGCTCCCTACTTACACACACTTTTACAAACATCCTCTCAATCAATGGGATTAGAATTCTTGATTTATAGAGGAGGACGCTGAGAGAAGATGGGTCAAGGTCAACGCTTGTGCTATCAAATTCTATGTGCTATGGGGCTGGAGCAGCGGCTCGGCCCAGCATGCACAAGTCCACAGGTTCAAACCCCAGCATCACGTACACAACTAAATGTTGGAGCAGCAAAGGCCATGTGAAAAACTCAATAAAAATTGATTCTCTCTCTCTTAAAAAAAAAATTCTATGTGCTAATTTGCCCTGGCTGGATCCTATTTGACTTTCCTTTTCTCTTCTTCTTAATCTCTTTGTGATTTGTGTGTGTATGTGTGTAAATGTGTGTGTTTGTGTTGTATGGGTGTGTATGGGTGTGTGTGTCTGTGTATGTGTGTCTGTGTGTGTAGATATGTGTGTGTATGTATGTATTGTGTGTATGTGTGTATGTGTGTGTACTGTGTGTGGGGGGGTGTATATGGGTGTGTTATGTATGTCTGTGTGTATTGTGTGTATGTATTGTGTGTGTACGGGTATGTGTGTGTCTGTGTGTGTGGGTGTGAGTGTGGG
>PVKS010024874.1:0-30541 GCA_004027875.1 Aplodontia rufa | reverse complement strand
GATAAAGCAGGAAGAGGGGACCTCTGATCCAAAGCATTTCTGTGCCCAGTGTCTCCTCACTTGTTGGTCTGGTGGTTGGTGTCAAGTGTGTTTCTTCTCCGGTCTTGCCAGCACACTTCTGGCTTCTGTGATTCTAAGTCATCCTGACAGTCCCTGCTTCTTCATCATTATCAGGAAAAATCAAGACAACCGAGAAAAAAATGTAGATGTGGCATATTTTCCCTTAACAGGCACTAATTCTAAATAGATTTTTCTAGTACAATTTGAGTCATGAGCGGAGATTCTAAGAAAGGTGGTGAAAGTGTTTGAAAGGTGAGACAGTGGTGTTTCAGTAATCTCCTTTCATTTTGCTTGTGGTGGTAGAGAAAGCTCTGAGTGTTAGGAAGGGTTGGATGCTCACAAGGAAAAACACAGGATCGGGGCTCAAGACCCTCAGGAACACCTCTTTGCAAAAGCCCAGACACCTCTTGGTTCCTTGAACCAAGAGACAACCCCACACAGAGCTCCTGGTCCGAGGAAGGACAGGTCTGAAGTCACTGCCAGAGCCTTTATCCTAGTGATAATTACTGCCAGGCATTACTCTCAGGAGGCAGAAAACCTTAGGAGCAACAGGGAGCATATGCTTCAGCCATTATCTTTTGAACCTCAGGGCCCCAGACACTGAGTTGGTGGAGCTGAGCCCACATGTGTGCCTCCAGCCCTAACATCTCCCCAACTGAGCCTGCACCACGCTGGTGGAGGTTTGCAAATGAACGTGCAGCATACCTTTGTTCATACAGCATGTCACCATTCCCCGCCTGGAGACAGCTCGGTAATCCTCCTGTGCAAAAATAACAAGTCCCACATAGGATTGCGTACATGGTCTAATTACACGTAACAAAACATCTCCTCTCAGGAGAGAAGGAGTGTTTGGTAGTAAATTAAGAGATGCAAAAACCACTGCCAGCCGTGCTGATTAATCCAGCTCTCTAGCAATGGGGAAGGATCCTTGAGAAATGGGTTTGCAGTTTGATGATAATTATATGCCCGCTATGGGGGCTTTTCACACGCACTGGCTTTTGTAACGAGGGGAGGAAGTGTGACTGGATAGGAGACTGCAGAGCTGATTCATTCAGTGCTGTGTTGACAGAATGGAAATTGCTCCAGAAAACACTAATACTTATTAAATGGCTAAAGCATCAGGGAGCCCACCTGCATCTGCTCCCAATGACTCACACTCCCATCTCAGATGGGGCTGCGTTTACACATGTTGATACCTATATCCAACTTCACCTATAAGATTTGGGGTTTTATTTGACTTTCTTTACTCCTTTCAGCACCAAGCTCACAGGGCCACTATGGGCTCCAGCCTATAGGGACTTTACCGATTAAAGTGAAGGTAGAACAAACACTTTAGAAAAACATGCTTATAGTGAATTACACCTAGATTCTGGGGGTGGGTGGGGGAGGGGCATATGCATATGAACCTGCATAGAGCTTTATGGTAAATACATAGTGCCTAAGCTCTCAAACAAATGTATGTTTGAATTTTTGGCTTATCTACTTCTTAGTAGAAATTTGACTTTCTGAGTCTCCATTTTAAAATCCGCAATGTGGGACAATTACTAATTTCTTACCTTCCTACCTCAGGGGTAGTTGTGGGGATTGAGTAGGAAAAGCAATAATGAAAATGCCTTCCAAGCAGGAAAGCACTGTACAAATGTCACTTTTCATGATATTAGCACAGTGTCTAGCACACAGCAAGTAGCTAATAGATATGCTCTCTGATGGATTGGTAGAGAGATGATAAGGGGTATGAATAGAATCATTTGAATCATTTCGAAAATTCAAGGAGATTTGCTATAAATAATGGATTTTTAGTAGAATTTTTAAATGGGATGGGGCAGAGTCATGGCAGGAAGAGTAGAACAATAATCCTGATTGTAGAACATAGAAGATCTGAGGGGGAATACATATTTCCTTGGCTGGAATCAGAGTAGAGTAGAATTTGAAGCAATTAAGGAAAAGGAAGATTAATGGCAGGCTGAGAGGTCAGAGTTTAAGTGCTGGGGTGGAGATTTTCCTTCAGCAAAAGCTGATTGCATGGGCATCCATCTGTCAGTGCCAAGATAGACATCCATGCGAAGAAGGGATCTATACAAAGATGGGCATCCATGCAAGAAGGGGGATTCATGCAAAGATGGTCATTCATGCAAAGATGGGCATCCATGCAAGAAGGGGCATTCATGTACACATGGACATCTGTGAAAGGACATGCATCTATGCGTAGACAGACATTCGTACAAAGGCAAGAGAGGGGCAGATGGCAGTTGGTGATCACAGTATACAGAATGCAGACATGTCAAGTTCATGTGCAGAATCTCGAGCTCTAGTGCCTCCAAAATCTTTTGTAGCAGTGACAATTGGGGGTTTATGGTAGTGACAATTGGGGGTCAGAGGAAAGGAGATGGGGTTGGAATAGATAGGATGATCATGAATTAGATTCCTGCTGTTTTCTGATAAATTGTTTTTTGGAGATTCCCAAGATCTCAAGAAATGAAGTTGTTCCAGGGCCTTAGTCCAGAAGCAGTCAAATCCCATGGGAGCCCAAAACAGCCTGTGTGCTTTCCAGGGGAGCTGCACCCCATCCCCTAGTTTTAACATGTGTATTTCTCTATAGAGTCTGTAATCTGTGAACATGAGAGAAAAAATACATTTCCACTACAATAGAGGAACTTCTGGGAGAAGGGAGCTGTGTTTTGAATGTTTTAATACACAGAAATTGACACCCATCTACTTCTCTATTCAAAAGCCCTCTCTCTGAAACAGCATAATAATGCTTTTTTCTCTATATTTTCCTTGCATGCTGCCACAAACTGCTGTTGTGAAGCAAATCCTTCTGTTGCAATCCTTTATTTTTACCTCCCCCCCACTTTGTAAATCTTTCTTTCTCCAGAAGATTAAAGTGTGGTAAAAACTGCTAAGTGACTTAAAAATGGACCCTTCTGAGTCAACAGACCTGCGCCCCATGTATCTTTGAGTCATTACTGTTAGCATTTCATTACACAATCCAGTTTTTCTTTTAATTTTTTTATGCTCTTAGCAGCAAGGCTTATAGAAACATTTCTAACATTTCTAAGTATTTGGAATTGGGAGATTTTGCCCTGATTCATGTGAACTACCCTTAGCATCACTCTGAGCTTGCTATCAACGTAGAACATAAGTATGACAGGACATGTTAGTTTCTTGGCAGAGCTTGGATGCCCCTTTGTTACTGCTGTCAAGTTACTTTGCAGGGACATTCACCCTACTTTTAGTGTGCTTTCAAGAATCCCAAGCATCCACTTGCATGAAGTGGTCACCCACTCCCTGCATGTCCCCATCATGGTACCAAGGAGACAATGTCAATTCAAACCCAAATCCTTTATTTTCCAGCAGAGATCTATGAACAAGTCATTTTGCCTCTCTGAACCTCTAGTTTTTACTTATAAGATGGAATAAAAATATGGAACCCATAGGACCACTGGATAATAAATTTTGATAAATGTGTGTACTTGCTTGCATTTAAGGTCTTTAAAGAGGTGTGGATTTTCTTTTTTCCTCCTCCTCTTTTTTCTTCTCTCCTCCATTTTCCCTCTCTTTGTACAGGCACGTATCATCTGTGGTAGGTACCTAAGAAGCTGATACCACGATTTGCTTCCAGAAAGGATGGAATATGATATAAAAAGATTATTTTACTTTTAATCACACAAGATTTCATACTACTTAAACTTTTTGCTATGAGCATGGATTGTTGATAAGTATTAACCAAAATGTGCATATTTAGAAATTTGGAGGCCCTAATGCTTGGAACTTTTTTTCCTTTCTTTTCTTTTTCTTTTTTTTCTTGTGTGTGTGTGTGTGTGTGTGTGTGTGTCCTTTGTTTTCAGGGATTGACAGTGTCATTTTGAACAGGCATGGAAAGAAAACCCTGTGTGTGTTGGTTTCTGTTTTGACGCGCCTAATACTGACTGCAGGACTTGTTTAGTGTAGAAGGCCACCAGTTCATGAAACTCTGGGAAATAGGTGCACTTTAAATATTAATGGGTTGAACAACTGGGTACTCATTTGGAAAAAGATAAAAATTGGTTTATATCTCATATCCTATCCCCAAATAAACTCCAAATGGATCAGAGATTTAAATGCAAACAATGAAACCATGTGAATGCTGGAAGAAAACTGGGTGAGTTATGTTATAATCTGGGTCTAGAAAAATGCTTTCTAATCATGACTCAAGATCCAGATTTAATATGAAAAGAGATTAATAAATTTGACTATATTAAAAACCAACATTTTTGTGTGGCAAGACAATCACAAAGCCAAGAGACAAATAGCAATTGAAGTATAATGTAACATACTTCAAAGATAAAGGGTTCTGTCTCCCTATCATCTAGAAAATATTTGAAATCAATAAAGTCTAAAAACCTGAGACATGAGCAGAAGAAGCAGACATTTCCCCAGAGAAGTATACGCAAATGGGCTGCACATATAAAATTTACTCCAACTTTCTCAGAATTGCAAAATAAAACTAAGCTTAGGTTCAAAATACTATTTATCACCTATCAGATTGGGAAAATTCAGAAGGTTCACAACCCAGTTACAGTGAAACTGTAGAGGAACAGGGACTTCTGTACACCATCAGTGAAGAGAGTAGAATATCGGTCTTCATGGAGGAGAATGTGACATATCTAGACAAATGACACATTCCTCCTTTGACCTTCCAAATTTTTGTTATTTACCCTGAGATACATTTCCACAAAATTGAATTACTTGTGATGAGGTTATGTATTGAGATGTTATTTATTGTATGAAAACATTGGAACCAACTTAAATGCCTGTCTATAGTAGATATATTGAATAGATTTTGGTACATTCACAAAATAGAGTATGCATACTGTAAAAAAAAAGTGAAGAAGCTCCTTGTGAATTGGTACAGAATAATTTCCTGGAAATGTTATTATGAGCAAAAAGCAAAGTGTGAAAGAATACATTTAGTATGTTACCTTTTGTGTAAGAAATAAAGAAACAGACAGAAGAAAAACCCATATGTTTATTTGCTTATTTTTTCAAAAAGAAAGGCAGGAAGCACGGATTGGCATCTAAAGAAAATTGTTGCCTATTGTGGTGTATGGGAACAGGATGACAGGGATAGGAATGGTGGTGACACTTTTCTGAGTAGACCTTTTAATATAATTTTGACTTATAAATCATATAAATGTTTCATGTATGTTAAAATAAAATTAAATCAAATCAGTAAGGGAGAATATAAAGCAACTCTTAAAGCTGAATACAAAATGAAACAAAGGAAGCCAACCACATATCAAATTGACAACATAACCATGCAGAAAATAAATAACTAAATCGAAAAATTTTGAACATAGTGTTCTGACTATGAATCCGTACTGAGTGATAGTCTAAGGAAGAAAAGGCTGCAAAGGCATCTTGAATTTGCTTAGTAGGTTTGCTCTTGGTAATGGTATTGGTGTGGTAATTCTAAAACTATTTTGAATATATTGAAGACTGAGCACGTAAGATAAATTGATGATGTTAGAAATCAGGGGACAAAGCATATGAGAATATGGGACAAGGAAATATGAGGAAGACTCCTGTGACATGGGATTTGAATCAGAGGAAGCAGTCTGTGTTCAGATTTGCCCATCAAAATGACCTGGAAGCAATAATGCTAGTAGCAATCAGCTCACCTAACCACCAAGTCTTAGTTTCTAAACACCATTTCCCACTAAAGATACCCAGGCTTCTTGGAAAAATGACTAATTACAGGAATGGAGCCTGGAACATCTTGTTGCACCAGAAAGCAAAGAATAGCTCAAAGACTGATGATAGCTTGTTAAAAAGAGACATGAGCCAGTTGAAGGGGTTCCGACTAGCTAAATTTGAGACAATTTGAGCATAAAAAAGAATAATGATGGCAATATGTTATAACACAGTGAAAAAAATAGAGTCCAAAGTGTTATTAAAATGAAAAATGCTGGGGCTGGAGTAGTGGCTTGGTGGTTATGGTGCTTGCCTGGCATGCGCAAGGATGGGTTTGAACACCAGCACCATGTACACGATGAAGTGTCAGAACAATGAAAGCCACATGAAAAACTAAATAAAAATTGATTCTCTCTTTTTCTCTCCCTCTCACTGTTCCTCTCTCCTTAGAAAAATAAAATAAAAATACTGAAAAGTGGTAAAATCTACATAAGTTCTGTTGTCTAGTTAATCGTAAAGTTCCAGTGTCAATGTCCCAATTTTGATCACATACTATGGAAGGTATTATTGGGGAAAGCTAGGTTTTGGGAACACTGGATCTTGGTGATATTTTTGCAACATCTTGTGGGTTTATTGATATTCCAAGATGAAAATAATTAACAAAAGAGGTTGTATGCATGTGGAAGGTAGGATGGTATTCTTTACAAAAGAATATTCTCTGATATATAAGGGAGAAATAATAAAATTGGAAAAGTCATCATTTGCAACCATCAGTGAAATTCAGGCAAAGATAATCATTGGATGATAACACCATTGGGTGAAAGTTATCAGAGAACAGAATATTCACCTGGTCTCAACCCATAGATTACTAATTACTGGTAATGGATTCTTCTTTAGAATGAAGAAATCTTAATCAAATAACAGAAGAAAAGGACTGGCTTGCAGGTCCTGGCTCCTGAAACTCCCACACCATGTAGAGTCATCATTAATATTGAAACAAAAATGGCATTTGGAGTTTCCTGATAGGCTGGGATGGAAAATAATTATTAGAAAATACTTGCTAAATATTTCAGGGATGAAGTGGTCAAGATATCTGCAACTCATTTTCAAATGATTTAGCTAAAATATTCAATAGGAAAAAACATAGATGAGAGAGGGAAAATTTCAAGGAACTAGACAAGACTTCAGCAGTCCAGGGAAAAGAAAGGACTATGAATTTCCAACATATAATATTTTCAGTTTTCTATAGGTTTTGAAAATTTTCACAAGGAAAACTTGAGAAAAATTATGATAAATTAATATTAATTCATCCATATATGATCTCTTTATCCTGTACCCAAACTGGAATTTCCCCTTTTAGCCCATCCCTTCCCCCATATCTCAGCTGCTTGGGATCTGTTATGGTTTGGATAAGCATCCCCCAAATGCCATGTATTAAAAACTTGGTCCCCAAGGTGGTGCTGGTGGAAGGTAGAGCCTTTAGGGGATGGGGCCTACTGGTAGTCCTTAGGTCACTGGTAGTATGCCCTTGAAGGTGATTATGGAACCCTGGTCCCTTCCTGGGTCTCTCTCATTCATTTCCTGGCTATGGAGTGGGTGATTTTCTCTTCCATATTGTGCTCCTGCCTTGCCAAATCCCTAAGCAATGGGATCAGTTGATCGTGTACTGTAATCTCCAAAACTGTGAGCCAAAATACAGTTTTTCTCTTTATAAATTGATTATCCCAAGTATTTATTATAGTGATGGAAATCTAACAGAAGGCCTTGTAGGCCAATGGATCCAGGCCCTTCAAACAACTGAGAGAATGCTTGCCACCTCCTGCCACCTCTAGGCTGCACTGCCACACCTGATGGAACTATTAGTGAAGCTGCTTGGTTCATCACTGAACCTAAGAGAATGCATGGGGAACTTTGGGGCCTCTGTGACCTAAGGCTTAGTGAACTCTGTTCAGAGAGCTAATGCCTGAGACTGCAAACTAGTGTAACACAAAAGATTTCTGCTCAGCAGTAAGAGTAGTTGCCCTGTTTTCCTTATAAAATGGGGGACTGAAAAATGGAGCTTATTATTTCTAGGAGGAGGGTCTATACCAGTCACCTTTGGATGGATCTGTTATAACTGGAATATTCAAATACTGAGCCACAACTGTCTGACCAACCAATAAATCAAATAATAAGTAAATGCATTCACTCATTCAAAAAATGTGCCATGGGTGGCTTGCTTTGTGCTGCAAAGATAAATTTAAGGCTTGACTCTTGTCAGAAAAGAGTATATTATATATTTGGGGAATGTAGACCATTGCCACACAATAACTGGTAAATGAATGGTAGCAAGTCTCATATTATAGCATTGTGGTATGCCTAACCTAACTAAGGAGTTAGATGTATGAAAGAACACTTCATGGAGAGAGCAAAACATTTTTTTAAATTGTAAAACTATTTCCTTTTGTTCTCCGAATTGAGAATCAATCAAGAAAGTTTGCTGGAAAATTTATAGGTTACTTTCTTTTTGTTTCTCTATTTTTTCAATAAGGGTGATCATCTCACCCTAGATTTCCCTGATTTTAGTATTGAAAGTTCTGAGTCCTTGGAAATCCATAGTCCTGGGCAAATTGGATTAGTCCCTCTAATTCTTTAGTTATGAAGGATCCCACATGGAGAGCAAGTAAGGCGATGTGAAAAATGTGAGAATTTTGAAGGGATGCACAGAAAGGACAAGGAGAACAAGAGTCTACCCCATTTTTCTATTTTCTACATAGACCAGACCCAGAAAACAAGTGCAGTAGCCAGAGGGGCTGACCTTTCCTGCCACCGACCCTTTTTGCTGCTCTGTCTTCCTCCTGGAGTGTCCTCTCCTCTCCATCAGTATCCCCAGCTCCTGCCCACTCTCTAGGCCTAAGTAGAAATCACATTTTCTCTTTAAAACATTTCCTCATACATTCTAGCTGGACGTCATCTTCCATTAATGAATGCAATAGCACTTATTGTCTATATGTTCACATGGTACACAGACAAAAACCACAATTAGAATGGTTTTAGAATTAGAAAATGACTTAGAGGACTTAGAGGTTGATTGATCAAATCATTCTTTCATTTGTTCATAACTTGGTGCCAAGCACCATGCAAGACAATGGAGAATCCAAGATGAATCAGGTCCTGTCTGCAAGAAGCCCACTGTCTGCCAGGTGAGGTGGCCGGATACATGAGCAAGTATAATCCCCGGCCAAAAGTGCCATAATAGGGGCTGCGTGCTGATGCAGACATCACAGGAGCATGTATAAGAGTGGCAGATACCATGCTGAACCCTAATGGGTTAGAAAGCCCTTTAAAAGGTAATAGTCATTTTAGTGTCAGAGGCAGATCTCAAAACACATGAATTTAATATTTCAGGGTAGCTGTTACAAAAAAAAATGTAAACCCAGGGTCTCTGAGGATGCAGAAGAGGAAAGTTGATCAAAGCTGAGTGAGGGTTGTATCAGGGCCCTGGAAGACATGGCACCTGGCTGACCAGTTGGAAGTCTGGGGGAAAGTGGATGATGGGAAGGGGGACAGAGAAGGACTGGCACATTAGAGATAAATTTAGCTGAGCCCAGGACCTTACAAACACTAGACAAGTGCTTAAGTGCTCTCCCACTCAGCTACGCCTCCCAGTAGCTTCATTTACACCTGCCCCCCTCTTTTTTTTCTCTGAAAAAAGGTCTCATTAAGTTGCCCAGGCTAGCCTCCGACTTTTGATCCACCAGTCTCAGCTTCCCAAGCTGCTGGGATTATAGGCCTGTGACACCATGCTCAGACACATCTGTTGATTATGTTAGGTAAGACATTAGGTAGGATCTAAAAAGATTCTGACCTTGCTGTCGAAGGAATCTTGTAACCAGGGTTTTCTGAAATGTATTTCCATGACAAGCTCTAAGATAAGAGGTTAGACAAACAATATCTACCCAAACTGAAAGGTGTTACTTAAGCCATGTGTATGTATGAGAATTATAAAATGGAACATATTTTTAAGGAAATAATATTGTAAACTCTTCTTGGGAGGTATTTATGACATGAAGGAAAGTAGGAGGATCCAAATTGAGAAAGCTTTTCCTTTATGCCTTGGATCTAATTTATCATTATAACAAAGTCTCATCCTCATTTATTTAATAATGATTAGGAAGGAAAATCAAATTAAAATTAAATGATTAGGAAGGAAAATCAAATTAAAATTTGTAAGTGTCCTAACTTCTCATCCCTTCCATCCCAGTACACACCTGTGTGTGTACGTGTATGCACATGGACATGATTTATTGTGTTTGTTTTGTCCTCTGTGCTGAATTCATCCACACTCTCTGTAGTATTATAGATTATAAAATCCTGTAGCTAGGGGTGGTAGGGACCTGTACACATAAGTTTAAATACATAGGCCTCAGTGTCGACCTGGGAGGGCACAGCCTCAAGTGACCAGACATAAGGAGGAGGACACAGGTTATCACTGGATTCTAATGAACATCTCCAATCTCAAATTCTTTACCCCCTCTCCTTGAATTGCTGCAAGGAATGGGAAGATGGAGCACAGAGTAAAGTTTCCCTTCTGCTTTTGCATCTGTGCCAGAGACTTCCCAATGCACTCCTCAATCTGTTCTCTCTTGCGTGTGCCTCCTGCACACCTGCCTGCCGGGTGCGGTTGCAACTTCAGCACCTCCAGAGACTGAGCTTCTGCAAACTTCTGCCCAAGGCAGTTCCAGCCCTGATCACGGCCTGAGGGTCCCCTGGACAGAGGCAGGAGGAGAAAAGTCAAGGGCAGAGGTGGAGGTGGGGACAGAAGTCTGGTGCAAGATGCTCCAGTGAAGTTTGGGTCCGGAAGAGGGTGACTGCTTTTATTGGATCCTCTTGGCTTGTGCCTTGAGAAATGCAGAACTCTGAGGTTGTTAGTTGCTATTATGTCATTAACATCTTGAGATAAGGTAGTGAGTATAGGAATCAGAGCAACACAAGTGCTCTTGGTTCAGTCCCTGGCTCAATAAGTGAATTTCCACTACAACTTTAGTTATAGTGCTATCTGCAAAGCATAGGGAGTGTTATTAGCTGTTGAGCGCTTCCAGTGTGGGGGTACTAGGCTATGCACATGCATTATTTCATCTGACAACACCAGCACTCCAAGGCAGCTGTTGTTATCTTGCTATCTTGCTTTTTTACAACCAAGGAAATCCTGGGTCTCAACACCAGTCAGCAGTGGAATCTGGATTTAATTGGAGGGGTTCTGGAGGTGCTGTCTTCCACCAGGTGTGGGGCTCTGTCAGCTCTGGGCTTTGGAGGGTCATTTGTTCTATCAAAGGTCTGACTTAAGGAACCTGTTCATCATTAGTTGAGAATAGAGACCATGCCTTTTAATCGTTTCATGACATAGTCTCCTTACCTGTTAAACAGGGCTGACCTTTCCATTTCTTCTCAAATAAGTCAAGTCATTATGTCCATGTGAGCCTTTGGAAAGTAGGAGAGAAAGTGGGACCAAGGCTGTGGGCACAAAGGGGGGCCCATGTAGTTCCCCGCGAAGCCCATCCCTTATTTTCCAAATGCCTATTAGAACTTGCTGAGCTCTACTGCAGATTCCTCCTGGAGTTTGGTGCCAGATAAACAGTCTCTCAAATTTCTTACATGTTATGAGGCATTGCAGATGACTCTATATAATCAAATATGCCATTCCACATCTCATTTGTAATTTCACAATTTAGCTCTCTGCGCCATTTAAGCACATATACAGCCTCTAGAGAAATCCTTATTTTTTTGCTAAAGCTTTTATATGTGAGCTTTGTGCTGATTTTGGTCTTTGCTGTGTCTAATAAGATTCTTGCAAAGTTTTCTCACTATGAGAGGTTTTATAAAATTTAAGGAACCATGGAGATAAGCGCTGGCCTATTACAAATCAAGGTAGGCTGGGTAAGCACCAGGCAGGAGGCCCAGATGAGAAACTGAATGTTCTTCTGCTCTTCTCTTTCTGTCTGATGTGACTGGATCAAGAATACCCAACAGTTCTGCAATGTTTGACAATTTACAAAATGCATCCTATGACTGTATTTGATTTGAGACTTACAACTTAAGTAAGTCAGGGCAATTATTATCAACCCCATTTTATAGATAAGGAAACAGGTTTGGAGAGATTAAGCAGCTTGCCCAATCCATGGAACTAGTAACAATTATTAATAAATTAATTATTCGTGGGGCTTGGAATTGAATATATAACTTAGCATTATAAGTCTCGTATCTTCCTGCTAATCCAGTCGGCCTCCCACTGTCTTGGGAAAATCCTGTAAACCAGAACTGGTCACCAAAGGCAGAACATCCTGAGCCACCAAAGAAAGAGGCAGACAAATCCAAGTTTGCAGAGTGCTATTTACTGGGGTCTGAAGTGTGTCGTGGGTGGCAGAAAGGCTGAAGGATCCCTGCCTCTCAGGGTAGCAGGAAGGGGTTTATATGCTAAGCTAGACAAATGTGACCCACAGCCACCCAGAATGAACCTGGGCTTTCTCATAAACCATTAGCATGTGGAACATCAGTTAAGAGATGGTCTGGGTGTCAGTTTTCTGGTGCTAAATGTTCAGCTGGCTGTCTTAATGACTTTGTTGATCTCTTAGGGTTTGGAATGCATGCTAGGGTCTCCTGGCAGGTCAGATAGTGGTTATGACCAAGATGGCTCTAGTCATGTCAAGCTACATCCCTAGAACCACAGTCTTAAGTCAGTTTCCTTTCTTCAATTCCCACTTGGGTCTAATCTCCATATTTCAGCATAAATGATTTTCTTATTTTTTTTTTCTCAGAGAGGAAAAGTGAGAGAGAGAGAGAGAGAGAATCAACTCCATTTAGTTCTTCATGGGCCCTCACTCCTCCAACACATCACTGTGTAGGTGGTGGGGGTTTGAACCCGCACCCTTGCACATGCCAGGCAAGCACTGCAACCACCAAGCCACCACTCCAGCGCCATAAATGATTTTCTTAAATAAAACTTTAGGACAATTCTCCTCTGCTTTCATCACCTTAACTGCTTCCATGACCTTCAGGAAAACATGAAAAACATCCAACTTCCCTAGCGTGGCCTCTGAAGTCTGCTGGAACCCATATGGACCTCTTGTGACCCCCTACTTATTGAATCTGAGTGTCAGCCTCTTCCTACCACCAAGCTATCTCATTTTTGGTGGGGACCTCTGTCATCTTCTCTGGACTCATTGTCACCTTTCCTCTGCCTCATTTTCCTCTCTGACCATGCTTAACAATTTCAGCCAGTTGCCACCAGCTCCCCTGCAAATTCTTTTTATAACATTACTATTATCAATAGTACCAATCTTCATTTTTGCAATATGACTTAGGGTTTATAAAATACTAATATTACTTCTGATGACAATGCAATAGTTGTTATGGGCAGGGGACAGTTTGATGAATGAAGATATTGATGATAAGAAATTCAACCACTTCCATGTCATGGGCAAGGGGTAGACCCAGTGCTCAGAAATCTCAAATTCTAGTGCACACAAAATCATGCAACTTGTCTGCATTGTTTATCAGCTCCTGCAAAGCATGTTGAGTCATGCTACTGAAAATGGGGTTCAAAGACTTGCCCTAGAAGTGTTCTTAGACATTAGGAGGCGAGGCTGAAAGAAAAGGAAGAAGAGAATGCTCCTGGAATAGCCAGAGCGTGGGCTCATTAGCACCTTCCAAACAACCTCTCATCTGTCCCATCTCCCTGCTGACCAGAAACAAGTCAGAGGGGAATTTGTGTGGCAAAATTACACCTGCAGGGACATGATCTCCGTGGACAAGTTTACTGTTCTATGCTGAGTCATGGGGGTGGTTCTTGTTTCTTGGAATAATTGGGAATCATCATTCTTTTAGGGGACAACTTCAATGTACCCAACAGTGTTACCTAAATGACACGAATGTCAGGACATATAGCTCTGATTCAAATTCCAACTTACTAAAAATCTCTTGTAACTGACTTAATCACTCATTTACTACTTTTTCATGTCACTCATTCAATCTCAAGCAATCATAAGCTGCAGGGGAGTCAAAGAAGAGTGGTACATAAGCCTACAGGTGTTTAACAGTAAGTCATTTTAAAAGAGGGGGAAGAAGTTATGTGAAGGCCTAAAAGTCATCAGTCAAAACCATCGTGAGTTCTACATCCTACAGCAGTGTAGAGCACAGGAAGTACAGGTCTTAAAACTCAACAGAGCTGTGGGATGATGGGAGGGAGGAGAGAGACCCGGATGATTCCCAGGGGTTCAGCTGGAGCGGCTGAGTGGTCAACCATGTATTTCATGAGACAGGATTAAAAAGCAAGTTATTTCCTACTTTCTTTCCCTTGTTCTCTTTATTCTTTCAGGTTTATTGATCAATGCAGTTCAGAACACCTTGAAATTGATGTGTTTGTGGATATTTGAGTCTGGAATATTAAAGACACAGATTTGGGATCTCTCAGTACACAGATGTTTAATGACACCACGGAGTGGTTAAGATCACCTGGGAGAGCATCTAATGTGGGAAGAGTCTCATCTGAGGTGGCTGAGGACATATTGCTCATTCCAAAGTCAGAAATAGACATGAGAGAAACTGAAGTTCCACGGTTGTAATTGGAAAGGCAATGGACTGTATCAAATCCAAAGCATGAAGCAAGGACAAAATGAAGAACAAGAGAGACAATCTAGAAAAGAAAGAGTTAGTTAAGTGCCTAGGAGGGGAGGAAGATTAGGCAAGGGGTTAAGAACTTTGTGGGTGGGTGTATTACTCTTGGAGAAGCTCTGGACTCTAGCGGTCCTTGTCACATGATGTCTGGTGCATGCTTGAGAGAGGTCATGACACTTTGTAAAGCAGGCACTATTATTCTTAACCTTCAGGTGATGCTTGTATAGCTATCTTAAAAGGAAAAGATATGCATTTTTGTGCTCTGGTGAGTACCTTGTGCCATGCCTCGTTTCCCAAGATTGTCAGGCTTTTGGGTGCTGTAGACAAAGTCAGTTGGTGATATCAAAGGAGAGGAGGCAGTGTAAGATTGAGAGGCCACTGACAAGAAGAAGCCTAGACCGGTTTGCCATAGAGGGAGTGTCAACATTTCCTCTTGGAGAATGAGTCCGTTCTCCCAAGCACCTTGATGCTGCCTGGTCAATGTGTTCGTCAGAACACTGACTGAATGTTCTTCTAAGTCTTAGAAACATGACCTTTTGAGGTGCAGGTATCAGTAATTCTATAAATCACCAGGTCTTCCACTCAGGGTCCTGAACCCTTTCTCAATCCTGCTCTAGCAACCATTATCTCCAAGTCTCAATTGCTTACAAGTTTATTGGCCAAGGTCACTGAGGCAAAGGTATGGGCCATGGACCAGCAGCAGTGGCTTCATTTGGGTCTTTTTAGGATTTGGAATCTCAGATCCATCCCAGCTCTCCTGAATCAGGATCTACACTGCAACAAAATCCCCATCTGGGAACCACTGCCTTGGGTTATCATTGATGGGTAAACAAGACAGTTCTTATGTCAGAGGGATAAAAAAGAATCAGACTCAATAAAATAGAAGTAGTATCAGTCTGACCTGCTGGGAAATTACTGGATGATGCCAAGCCAGGTGAAGCCTATTCCCGAAATCCAGGCATCCAGGTGCCCTGAGGATGGGCTGTGGGAGCCAACTTAGGCTCCTGTCCAGTGCATCATTCAGTTAAACTATCTCTTCTCCTACACCTGGCTATGCAGGGGACAGTCAGCAGGGCAGGCTGATTTCCATTTGTTCAGCTTGCTTCTTTGCCTATAATGCCTGGACTTGCCAGTGGGAAGAAGGGGGATGGATCCACTGCAATAAGTCCTATTATCAAATGGGAAAATCCAGTGCAGAGTTTTTTCCCCCCATGGCACCCCAAAGAGCTAACATTAAGGGGGTGATTATCCTCATTTTGGTAAAGCTGTTTTGTTCACCCCCACACCTATGTTCGAGGTTAATTCTGTGTTATTTTCTCCCTGCAGGCCTGTGCTGAGTGCCACAGGGAACAGCATTTAGCAACACCAAGCAGGAGAGGCAGAGAGAGCAGCGTTAACTCCACATGGAAATTGGCTTAGCGTGATGGTAGGAGGATGTGTGTTTTTATGGTGTTAACTGTGAAGGAGTGAAAAGCAGCCAGTGCTCAGGAGCGCCAACACGATTCCTTCCCAGGAGCCCTGGAACGCTGAGGCTGCCACAGGGTGGCTCCTGGCTGCTTCCCCGTTGTGGAGATTGTGCTGGAAGGAATGCTTAGAGGGAAAGGAAAGGTGCTTTGCTTTAGTGGGATGATGGCTCTTGGGAAAAGAGAGTGTGTGTGTGCCAGCTTGGGCTGTGTGGGAGGCTGAGGTGGGCAGTGCTCCAGCCCTCCAGCCCCTCCTCGCAGGACACAGTCAGGTTGTACACCTGTGCCTTAACTCCACAGATCACCGTGGACAGAAAAGGCTCAGTACATACAGGGGAAGGAGGCAATTATGTACATGGTCTGGGCTGTATCTTCTCATTCAAAACCCTCTTCTCTTGATTCCTTCAATGAAGATTCTAGGTTTCACCCCTGATGTTCAATCTGTCCTCTTCCTTACTAACAGAACTCTGACTTTTACCCTGGGTGGCAAGGTGCTAGGTCAAAAGATGTAGATTGCTGGCCTCCCTTGCAATTGTCCATGACCCATCAGGCTCAGCTGGCAGTAAAGCCCTCCAGTGGTCAGCAGCTGTGGAGTGCTTCCCCTGGGCTCTTCCCCTTTCTTTCTGCTAAATCTGTGGACATCTACTTGAATCTTGAGGCAAATTTGGTGACAGAATCACATGCTAGAAACAGTAAAGCAGGTATCTGAGAGGACACTATGTAGATGGATGCTCATCTACATAGTGTGAATTTTCTGTACTTTCAGGGAGCTCAGGTCTAAGTGATATTGCTTCCTCTCCATGCTGCTAGCATTAGGTTGGGCAAGGAAATTATTTGCTGTAACAAATCCAATTCTAAATCGTGGTTGGTTTACCCAATAGAAGTTCGTCGTTTACACCAAACGCAATGCAGAAGTAATGGGTTCACTGCTGCTTTCTGGGGACCCAGGGACCTTTATTCCTTCTGTCCTGGGTCCACTGAGCTATATGCCCTCCACATCCTCTCTCTCTTTAGGCACCAAATGGAGCAGTGAGCAAGAAGAGCACATGGGTGCTTTGGGATGGGCCAGACCCTGATAAGGCAATTGTGATAGAACTCAGTGACAGGGTCAAGGAGAGAGCAAGGAGATGTAACCTGGTTTTGCATTCAGAAGGGAAAGGAAATGAGTTTTGGTGAATATGTCATTATTCACCAAGCACATTCAAAGCAAGAAAGCAGGCAAAAGAAGGGAAAGAAAGAAAAGGAAGGCAACGAGAGAAGGAAAGAAGGGAGGGAGGGAGGGAAAGGAAGAAGGAAGGAAGAAAAGAAAAAGAAAAGATCTGTCAAAGTTCAGCTGTTCTTTAGAGGTTTTGAGACATGTTTTCTGAGACACAGACTCTACCAGCAAGTCTGGATCTGAGGCATGGATTCCAGAATGATTTAGCTATTACCCAGCCCTTCCTTCTTCCAGGAGAGTTTGCTCAGCAGCTCTCATGTTCTGAGCAGTGTGGCCACCACCCGTGGGAGATGCTGTCTAGGGAAGAAGCACTGTGGGTTCACAGCCCCACTGGAGGCCAGCCTGGAGGAGGCTCACAGCCCCAGAAGAGGCCAGCCTGGAGGAGGCTGGTCCACTCCATCAGGCGACTGGTTCAGGAAGCAGATGGATCTACACTTGAATCTGGATCCTTGTTACAATAGTCCCTGTGGCTGACCTTGGGAAAATAGCTTCCTTTCTCTGAGCTTTGATTTCCCTATTTTCTGATCTGTAAAGTAGAAATAATAATTACTGCCCTCTCCCTGCTTCTCTCTCATTAGAAGTAACGCAAAGCACCTGGTTCAGAGAAGAGGCTCAGTAGTTGACAGCTGTTATTTTCAACCACCTCTCTTTAATTGGCTCTTGGTTGTCTTAGGAGCAACGCTTCACGGTTTGGTGTATGGGACCTTTCTCTTCTCATCTGAAACCTGCATTTCCAGGCTCATCTCCCGTGCTGGCTTTCATTCACTCCATATTTCTCCTTCACACTGGAACTCTTGCCATTCTCTAGACCTGCCAGATCCTTTTTTCCCATGTTCCTTTTACTTCTAACTAGGCAGTCTCTGAATCTGGGTGCTACTGATATTTTGGGGGAGGTATATTTTTGTTGGTTAACTGTTCTCTGTGTTGTAAGAAGTTTACCTCCATCTTTGACCTCTGCCTGCTAGAGGCCAGTAGCACTTTCTTGCCCACAGTCATGATGTCACCAAATACCTCCAGATATTGGAGCAAAATTTCCCCCAGCTGAGAACCATCACTTTAGTGTGTTACTCTCCCTTCTGCCCCTGGCAAACTCCTACACATTCTTCAATACCCATCAGCAAAGTGAATCCCTCTGTGAAGCCTTGCTTCTCTCTCCAGAAAGAATCAAACATCAATTTCTTTGTCCTCTGTGCTCTCATGGCAAATAATCTGTGTGTTTGTGCCCACATTTACTTCTTCTACTATAATTTTTCTGTCCAGTAGACTTGCTGCTGTCTTGTTCAACTTCTCATTCCCAGCACCCAGGACAGTGTCTAGCATGTAGTAAATTAAAATTAAAAAAGTTAAATGAGTAAATTAATGACTGCCAAGTGAATAAGTGCCTTCTCAAAAGATGGATTGCTGATTAATATTAATTTGGACAGTGAAACTATTGTCTGATTGAAATTAAAGCTAAAAACACAGTGAGGCTGAGGACTGGGGTGGATTTGCAGGACCGTATAACTGGTGATGTGTGGTTCATGTGCTACAGTCATCTTTAAGGAGTCCATGGAAAGAATCTAGGGGGTCAGAAAGGAAGGGTGAGCAGGATGACAATGAGGTTTGAAAAAGATTCAGAGATCTGAGAGGAAATCTGGGGAGGCTGTGACTGCTTTGGGTAAAAGAAAACATAAGTGTGGAATGGCGGAGCTACAAAACAGGGGGATAAATGAAGTACTCGGGTGGGTCCACTATAGAAGTTGAAGGAAGGGAGGTCCAGGTGGGCTGGAGACGGCGGTGTTTCTGATCAGGGCCCTGATACCTCTTTGAACCCACATTGTACCATGACAGACACTCCCACACTGGCTCCAGTCCATCCCACTGGACTCCTCACTGTTCCTCAATATACATGATGCTCCCACCTCAGGGCCTTTGCACGTGCTAGTCCTCCTTCCTTCCACGTTGCCCCATGCCCAACATGCTCCCTCTCTTCATTTGGATTCCTGCTCATTCAGCAGGCCCCCTGACCACCACAGCTACAACCAAATCCCTCCCAATCCTTACCATCCTTTTTTATTTATAGACAAATATTTAGCTGGTTATCTACTTCCTAACTGAATACGATTTCCAAGAGGACTAGGATTCTTTTCTGTTTTACTTGGTGCTGTATTTTGGTGCCTCAGCGAGTGTCCAGCACACAGTCAGGGTAGAGCATGTGTTTGATGAATAAGTGGACAAATAGAGAGGCCATTGGTCTCAAGCTGGCCTTGCAAAGTGAGCAGAAGTGGAAGAAGAGGTGAGCGTGAAGCCAGCAAGTGAGGAGGGATGAAAGAGGCTGCAAACTTGGGGTCCTTTCTGGTGGTCCTTCTCATCTCTCTCTGCATGTGGGGAAGCCAGGACTCCTTCCTCAAAAGTTTGCAGGCAGAAGGGAAGGCAGGAGGATTTACATTTGGCCTGCTACTTCTGCAGAAGCAGACATGTTAGAAAAGATAATTGCAAAATATCAAGTGCCATGGAAACACTTATTATTACCAGGGACTGGAGCTCCCATGGAGCTGGTGCTTGCTCGGGCTCTGAGTAACAGCCAGAAGTTCTGAAGTTCGTCCAAAACACTTGCTTTCTTGGACCCAAAATCATAATACTCAGTACACAATGATTTAGTGCCTTCTGTCAGAGCATCTCAAAGCTTGTCACCAGCAGTCACCCTGCCCACATCCTTGGGAGGAGGTGGCACTGAGCAGTGGGTGCTCAGTCCAGTTTGTTTTTGACTAATATGTTTTTGGAAGCTCATGTCCCTTTCCAGGTCTTCAGTATTCTTTCAGATTGCTAGTTGTTTTTGCTTTGGCATGTCTCCAGGCTGCTCATTTGCCCTTCATGGCCAAATGACAGTTTCCCTCTGCCCCCCAATATCAAAGCTTGCTTCCTGCATAGTCATTTGAGAGGCTCACAAGCTCTGATAGGTTAAGGAAAGAGGCACAGGGTTGGAGCCAGGCATGGGAATTTGGTCTTTGTATTGACAGCGGAGCAATTAGAGCAGTAGCCTCCCTCTCTGATGGTGACAGTGATCAGGTAGGAGTAGAGATAAGCGGGGACAGGGAGATGCACTGGAGGCTCAGTTTGCTCCTGCGAGTTGTTTCCTGGGTTGAATGTGTATTTACCCCATCTCCAAGAAGGCTGAATTCCTCCCAACTGAGTGGCAGGAGACCTGGTAGGCAGGAGAAAGAAAGAGTGCGTAATGTCAATGAGATGCCAGAAATAAGAGCTGCTCAGGACAGTGGTGAATCATACTCTCACATTTTTTCCCTAAGGAAGGAAGAAAAACACATTTACACAGGCTCTGTATGCAGAAAGCAGAAGTTACCAGACACAGTGATGCATGCCCGTCCTCCCAGCTACTCAGGAGGCTGAGGCAGGAAGATCATGAGTTTAAGGCCATCCTAAGCAACTTAACAGGACCTTATCTTAAAATAAAAAAAAGCTGGAGATGTAATTTTGAGGTAAATCAGTCCTGTGTTCAATACTGCAAGAACAAAATAAAATAAATAAAAAACAGATAAAAAGAAAGCAGAAATCTCTCTAGGTATATTAGTTATTCCTATGGGCACTTGTTTTTCATAAGGCAAATCTTATGTTCTTTTGCTATGATTGGACAAGGTGAGCAGGACTGTTAACTTTCAGGAAAATATTGTAGTCCCAGAACAGGCATCTTAACCCATTCTCTGTTGCTATAACAAAATACCCAAGGCTAAGTACTTTATAAAGAAAATAGTTTTATGTAGCTCCCAGTTTGAGATTCAAGAGCACGCTGTTGCCGTCTGCTTGCTTCTGGTGAGGACCTTCTGACTACATCACAACATGGCTGAAGGCATCATGGTGAGAGTGCATACAAGGGGGAGAGAACCAGGGCAAGGCAGGAAGCCAGAGGGATTAAGGAGCCAATTTTGCTCCCATGGTCTCACAGGAAGCAGTTTGATTCAATGAGCACTTCATTAACCTTTTCTGAGGGTGGTGGGCCCCCACCCATGACCTTATTCCCTCAAACTAGACCTCACTTTTTTCTTAATTGGTGCATTAAAGTTGTGTATAATGATGAAATTTGTTGTTACTTATTCATACGTGAACGCGACACAACATAATTTGGCCAGTGTCCCCCACCAGCACTGTCCCCCTCTCTCCTCCCATTCCCTGATCATTTTAGGCCTTACCTCTCAACATCACCATACTGGAAACTAAGTTTTCAGCATATGAAATTTTAGGGGAAACACACATATCCACACCAGAGCAATGGGCACATCTTTCCTCCCTCATACACATTTTAAGAATATATGGACCATTTTTCTAGTTCTTATGGTGCTGGGTAGCTGTGTGGCCACAGGGCTTGGCAGAAGGACTCTGAAATCACTCCTTGAATTGCTTTGGCTCCAGACTAGGTCATGTAAGGGCATTAGACGCTGCCCCTCTCCACATCAGTTGGACATTCAGCCCTGATCAGAGGAGTTGGGAGGTGGGCTCGGTGAATAGTGGAACCCGGTGTGAGGAAGCAAAACCCCTCTCAGGTCACGACTGATGGTTGGCAGGCAGCTGCTCCTGCTAGGGGCTACTGAGCATGCTTGCGTCCAACAGCCCTGGCTGGGAGATGGGTGGCATGGTAATTGGTGTCATCACTGTGGTTTGAACTGTAGAGGCTAAAGGACAGTGGAAGGAGGAGAGACTGTGAATCCCAGGAGGATGGGGAGGAGCTGGAAGCGCATGAGGTGTGTGGCTAGGTGGGCCCCCAACTTGCCCAGGGCTCCTCCCTGTTCTGCACCTGCCTGTATTTTTCTTATGTGCAGGTTGGTCCCTTTCAGCCAGAACACAATCCCACTGCCCTGCCCTCCTCACCCTCTCTACCTGCTCCCAAATCCATCTCCTGCTGTGCCTTTTGATGACTTCTCCTTAGTTGCCACGAAGAAGTGCTCGTATCAGCAAACAGATGGCGGCTGAGGCATGTAGCATAAAATATATTTATCAAGGCAAACAGCTGTAGCCCATTTCATTCTGCAGATTTCTATTAAAAGTTCTCCAGAGCTACAAGGCGCTCCGAGGAGGCAACCTGAATGCAGCCATGGCGGTGAAGGCTTTGTGTGGCTCTCCTCCCCCATTCCATTCTTCCTGGGGCCAAAGAGAAAGCAGCCAGTCTCCCCTGTTCTTCTTTGCAGACTTCAATTAAAATGCCATAATCACATTGGCAGCCTGTCCTGTCGTCTTTTCCATGTGCTCCCACTTTCCAGGTGCTTGATAAACAGAGGTGACACGGTGGCAGGGCCACTGTAACTATTGGGTGCTGTTTAGGCAGAGTGGCTGCCCTCTGGGCTTTGAGTACAGGGCAAGTCCACTTGGAGGGGTTATGAAGTGTCCCCATCCGTTTCCAGCCCTCCTTACATGGTCCCTTTTGTTCTTTACCACAGAGTGGCATAGCCAGTTCATTTTACTTTTTATTTTGCGACAGGGTCTTGCTGTGTTGCCAAGGTTGGCCTCAAATTTTATTCCTGCTGTCTTAGCCTGTGGAGTTGCTGGGATTGCAGGTGTGCACCACCGCGCCTGGCTGTCACTGACTTTCTTGGTGTGCTTCCTGTGTTTTGTTTTGTCTTCTTTGGTGTGGTCAGGATGCTGTTGAGTCTCCTCTTTGTGGCTTTGATGAACCCTGATCTGAAAAATGGGATAGAGTCTGGGATCTGTAACAGGCTCTGTCATTAGTTTGATTTGAACTTAGGCAGTCGTTTCATTGGTTTAGGCTATTCATTTCCTCTTTAGAGAGACTGGATTGGATTGAAGAAGCAAACCCAAGTGTCTTGGGGCTGCATGTTAAAATGACCAGGGGCATACAATGCCAAAGCTCCTAGCATATGCCTTTTTAAAATACATATCATCATTCCAAAAATAAGACCACTTCAAGCACACTTTGTAGGTGAGTCTCTAACTTGAGGCCCCATAGAATAAATGCTTGCTAGCATTCCAACATGCTCTGATATTCTGCAATAACTATGAAGAGACAGTTGGGATAGGGCTGACCTCCATAGAAGGTAAATGGTTATCAACTCATTGTCTATAGGAAACTACCATCTTTTGCATCTTTGTATAAACAGAATGGAACAAACAACTGGATAACTTAGATGTTCTGCTTGTCATTGTGAGGACTGCTCTTCACCTTGAGAAATCATGAGGTTTATGGATCAGAAATAGGGGCTCTGGTGCCAGTTCGTCTGGATTCAAAGCTTGACTCAGCTCTTTCATAGCTGTGTGACGTCTCTTAGCTTATTTAACCATGCCTCTGTTATACCTTGGGTTGGTCATTTAGCTGTACCTTCCTTGTATCTCAATTTTCCCCAACCACAAAGTGGCAATAAAAGTAGTACTTACTTCATTGTGTTGTGAGGATCAAACTGATGGGTCTGAATAATTAATCTTGAGTTACTCCTGATGTAGATAATTAGTGTTCTATAAATGCTAATTTTTTTTGAGTTGACCTTGCAGCTTTGGTGTGTCACCCCAAATAGGACAAGTGTGCAATGAGTAGTTTGGTGGAGCTGATGTTTACAAATCGCTAGCAAATGTCGCAGGCCTTCTTCCTTCATCAAGCAGATCATTACAAGATTTTGCTCACTGCCAAGACACCAAACTGAAAATCCTTCTGTGGATGATACCGTTTTACACACATCATCTAATTGGGTTCCTTGGGGGGAAAGAGGCAAGCAATGCCTTCCTTATTTTACAAAGGCAGAAGTACAAGTTCAAGGAGGTTACGTAATTTGTTCAAAGTCACCCAGCTGGCAAACGTTCGATGCAGAATCTGAATCTAAAATATCTAATTCCCTTGACAGTGGCCTTTCTACTTTATAAAACTACTTTTCTACATGTTAAATAGTGGCTTGTGATCATGGTTCATTAACACATTGAAATCAGGGTAGCTCTGTGGAGTCACAAGTTTTCCTAAACTTGCTCATTATTATTACTCATTAGCATTATTTCAGGTGCTCATTTTGAACTCTGGTTTTTAGGCCCCAATCTGAGCTTACTGAATCAAGATTTCCAGAGGAGAGGTTTAGTGATCTATGTGTTTACCAAGCATCCCAGAAGACTCTCAGGCTCAGGAATAGTTGGGAAACCCTAGGCTAGATGGTTCTGCCAGGAAAACTCACCAGTCAGCTTTGCACTTGGTCTTATATTAAACCATCTCTACTGGGCACATCTGATAAGATCATGGGAAGGGGTGGGTGAAGAATGTGGCTTGCTTGGGGGACTAAAAGAACGAAGTCTATGGCTTATTAATTCAATTCACTGAAGAGGTGCAGAGTTCTTATTTGCAAGCTAGATGGCTGTTGAGTCCTGCATGGTGAGCCAGGGACGTCATATAGGAAAATGAAAGGCATCCAGTTATGAGAGCTGCAGAGTGGTGGTTTCAAACAACTGCCATGCTTGCTTCCCTGCCCTACTTCCAAGGAAAGGCACTGACACCAGGAGAGGATGTTATCTCTCTCTGTCTGTTAGATTTTGTTCAGTCCAACAGTGCAATTAGCTTTAAGCTGTTTTTGGCCAATGAGTTTTTTGGAACATCCAAAGAATACAGGGCAATATGCCAAGAGCCTGGGGTACACAGAAAAGGCTATGTCCAGACCCAAGGGGCCTTCAGTTAAGTAGGTGAGACAATAGTTGGACTATGGCATTGCAAGATGTAATTCAGGACAATTATAATCCTATAATTATAGCGCTACAGGCAATGGTTAGCTCCCTCTTCAGTTAATGACTTTCTGACACTTTGCATGGGAGATGATCCCCTGTGAATCTCCACACTCACCCTTACCTCCACTAGAGCTCTCTACGTTCTGCCCTTTCGCTCCTGCTGTGTGTAGTTGGCAAGCGTTCTCCTTCTCTACCTCCACTCATGAAAATTCTGCCAAGGTTTCAAGCTCAAATTAAATTCCACTATAACAAAATGATTCCTGTTCCTTTCAGTAAGACATGATGGGCGCATCCTCTGAATCACCCGGTGGTTCCTTGCGTATGGCCCTCCCTGCATTCTGCCTCACAGCTCCTATTGTCTTCTTTCCCCGTAACCTTACCAGCCTGGAAACCCTTCAGTGCCTGTAACTGTTCTTCCTGGGGTTTACCAATAGAATTGAACAGAGAACCCTTCCCACAGCAGGGGTTCGTTAGATAATCATACAGTTTATCAGTAGCTTATTTGCGAAGGACCTAGGTGTGATGAGCTGACAGTTTTAGGTTATACCCAATGAAAATCTAATTCCAATCATTTTAAGTAATAAAGGGGATTTCACTGCTCACATAACTGTAGACTGTAGTTTCAGGTATGGGTAAATCAGAGTCCATAAATGTTGTCAGGAATCTATTCTCTTGACTCTGCTTTTTTCCCATGTTGACTTGATTCTTGGGTTTCCAGGATTCTTACATTTAAGTTCTACCTGCTCAAGTCATCTCAAAGAGAGAGACTCTTTCCCAGTAATCCTGACAAAAATTCAAGAACTGCCCCCCACCCGTGAATCTGATGGGCTACTCTTCAATCCAAAGATCATTAGCTCCGCTGACCCACTAACTTGCACCACAAGCATGGAGAGTGGGGACAGGTGTGCACTCTTAGGCAGAAAAGAAGGGGAATGAATGCTAAGCAGGCAAAAACAGCAGCTGCCTAATTCAGGGTTATTTAAGTTTCCATAGGAAAATACTCAACTACCACATTATGTTCTTTAACACTGATTTCATTTCTGATGCTAAACAGACATTGTAAAAAATGCATGCATTTATCATAAGATGAACCATTCCCGAAGCACGTGATCAGCTCAAGGCAACTTGTCTTCACTGAGGAATAAACACCTCAAGTCACAACCCATGCAAATTTTTCCTGAAGGAGTATTCCAAGGTGCATGCAAGGATTCAAGGCTGTTAATTGCAGTGATATTTATATAGGGATAGCAACAAAGTTGGAAATAACAAAATCCAAAATAGAGAAATGGTTAAATACTTAATAGCATAGTCATTATAAATGATGTTCCCAAAATGTACTGAATAGAGAAAGATGCTCAGGTAAATATGATACAAAGTTAAACAAAAATGCTAAGACGCAAAAGTATTTATATGTTCTAATCCCAAATTTGTGTGAGTATAGATAGCTGTAGTAAAGGCTGGAAGGAAATACTCAGATTTTCAGAGTTCTCTGAATGGTAAAATTACCAATGAATTTTTCCTTCCTTTATACTTTTTTGTTTCCCCAATTTTTACCCAAGAACAGTATTATTTCATGATTTAAAAAATGTTTTGTATTTTTAAATGTATGCTTAAGTACAACTGGAAACTGAATTTATGGTAACTGCGAAGTGGGACAACCCATTCTCTCTGGAACAGAGCCAAGAATACACATAGAAAAAAATCAGTTTTGGCTTGTCCTGGCCCAGGCTAGGCAGGAGGGCACTACTGGCTTCTAGATCTTGTGGGCCATGGTCCCTGTCATTTCCATCTGGTGGCTTCTCTATTGTTGCTCATTTGGCCTTGAGGGCAGACACCCAGTCCCATTCTTATTTATTAAGGGAAGGAAGCAAAGAAGGAGGAAGAAAGGACAGGAATCGAGAGAGGAGGCAAGCGAGAGAATGGAAATCTTTCCTCCCCTTAGGACTGCAATAAAGGAGCATATGTATCAACTAAAAAAATTCCTTGGCAACAAAAGCTTTTTAATTGAACACAGTCTCTTCAGCCAACTTATGTAAATTCTATCCCAATTTTGGGCATCTATTTTGAGCACAGAGAGAAGCGGTATGAATCTTGCCCTAAAATTGTGCTCAACAGAAGGGGTGACGCCATATGGATACCATGTTATGGGAGCCTGTCACCTGCTAACCGAGATGAGAAATTACAGGTTATCATTGCCTTCCTGCTGTCTGAGGAGCCCTGGTGGGTGGGGCATTCTTTGGGCATCATGCTATGATGTGACAACCTGACGCTTGCCTGGGGCCTTGCAGCCACAGGTGTGTGCGAAGTTGAAGTTGGGGTGTGAAGGAGGGTGAAGGATAAAGGAAACTGCAGGCTCTGTTTGGGGGAAGGGCCTGCTTATACCCTCAAGGGGCTGGATTTCATTCTCACTCACTGGGAATCTAGCCCATCCTGTTCAATTACTGCCAGCAGAATCAGTGGTGTGACTCTTTGGTGATAAGGCTGACCTTAGACAACTGTTCCCCAGGGTCCATGGGAACTGGGGGGAGAGTGATGTACCAAGTAGTGGAGAAGATGGGGAAAGATCCAGGGAGGACAGAGAGCTCCTGAGTATCCTCATGGAGGGGGGGATTTCTGAGTGCAACCCATCCTCTCCTTACATCTTAGGAGAAAGATGAGTTTTGTCTTGTGTCCACTACTTTATGCCATGGGACCTGCAGGAGACTGGCTGCAGGTCAAAGCAAATGATGGGTTTGGGGGGCTGCAGGTTGCTTAGCTTTGGGCTACAGGGAGCTTCTAATTAATCTGGAGATTTTTTCTGGAAAGGCATTTGCCACAAATAAAATGATTGTTAAATATGTTGCAGGAAAAAAAAATAATGCGGGGACATTTCTCATTTACTTTCTACACATAACTTTTTTTTTTTCCTCCAAAAGTCACTTCAATTCATAGGCTAAAGTCACAGGTCAATTCAATTTCGGGTGTTTATTCTTTCCTCTTTCCTTGCTTTTTAAGTAGATTTAGAAGTCATATTGGCTCGTTGAGCACACAGTGTTAGCACCACTGATATGTCAGCTGAACAGTCTGAGTTGTAGGACACGTGAAGCAGTGCTTCAATGACCACTTGTAAGCTGTGAGCTCTTAGATGACAGGGCTCTGTGTCTTCAGGGCCTGGTAGAGAACCTGACTCAACATTGGTGGCAAGAGATGTCATTAAATGGTTGCACAATTTCCTTTGGTCTTGCCCATTTTGGGGTGGAAAAAGTGCCAGTGTGCATGCACACACCCAACGAGGCCAGTGGAACTGTGGAACTTCATTTGGGAAGTTTAAGGTACAAATGTTAAACTAGTAGGCTAGAAATGAAGTCAACTGAGAGTACGCAGACCATGTATTTCACCAATATCTCTTAGTTTTCTCTCTAGGCTTCTCGACACATAGTGGGTGATTTGCTGACTCAGTAATTCCTAAGATGCCAGCAAGGTCACTGGTCTTGTTGTTCTTCCTTTGTCTGGCTGAAGAGTATTGGGGTTTTAAGAGGAATGATATTTTCCATTTAAATAACCCACCTGGTGCATGGTGGATATCACCTTCTCCCCTCCCTCCTTCCCTCCCTTTCTACCCCCACCCTCCTTCGCTCCCTCCATTCTTTTCTTTTCCCATAAATATTCATTGAATACTTACTGCTCTCTAGGCAACATGAGTTATTTGGAATAAAAAAAAAAATGGATGAGGCATGGCTGACTTCAAGGAATTTACAGTTCTAAAGAAAGAAGCCAACAACCAAACCAATAGTTATACTAGATTGGTGTGCACTTCTGTGGACATATGCAGAGTACTGTGGAAATACAGAAATGAGACATCTCAGTCAGATTATCAACTCCTATAAATAGCAAATGAAGTTCTAGGATGGCTCATAGAATTGTGTGTACATGTGCATGTATGAGAGAGAGAGAGAAAGGCCAAGAAAGAGACAGACAGATACACAAAGACACAGACACTGAGTGAAGAAAGCAATAATTCATACAATATATTCCTCTATGATACTTCCTGCTTTCAAAGTTGCTTTGAGGAAAAATTGAGATAATGCATGTGAAGCCTGGCTCCCAAGAATTCTCAAAAACAGTAGTTATTGGTGGTGGTCATAGTAGTACTACTGAATCTTATTTATTTATTGTCAGCACTGGGATTGAACCTAGGCAAGTGTTCAGCCACTAAGCTACACCCCTAATCCCTACTACTGAAGATTAAACATGGTTCCATTCAGTGAACATCGGAGGAAACTTACTATAGGTTAAGGCATTTTATTTGACCTTAAAGAAACACATGGTCTAGCAAAAGGTAAGGATATACAAGTAATTCATTGGATGATAGAACAATATGTGTTAAAATAGAAATATGAAAAATTAGGGAAATAGTATGGAGAAGGGAATGCTTAAAAGAATTGGAATGGTTTGAAAGGGTTTTAAAGGATGAATAGGAGTTTACTATATGGACAAGGAGCAGGAGGCTAGGGCATGGCAGGAAGAGTGAATATTCAATTAATACTCAGGGAATTTCCAGAGAATAGCTAAGCAGAGTGGAGTAGCAATTGTTGAGGACAAAAGCCTGTCAACAGTGGAATAACATCTTAAACAAATTACCCTGCAGTGAGAAACCACTGGGTGCATATTTCTATTATCAAGCTCATCCAACTGTATTGTAAGCTATCTGTATTTGTCTTCCCTAAAGGATTGTGAGCTCCCTAAATGAAGAGATGTTTCTTACCTTTTTTTACCCCTAGTGCCTAGCATATACTATGTACTTAGTAGCTGTTGAATGATGAATCCATTAAAATCATTTCCTGAGAGGAATCTGGGTCCTTGAGGCCATATGTGCCCAGCATTTCAGAGTTGGGCTCTCCTGCCAGGGTCATTGACCCATGGGTGTTGAGTGGCACTTCTCCATGTCTGATGAGAGGGAGACCAGGGTGAGCTATTTTAGCTGTCATAGGGAGACTAGCCATGTAGCATTTGGTAACCACTTAACAATAAGGTCTGATAGGTTGCCAAAACTGGGTGATTGAGGGTGGCCATGGGGTCCTCATATCAGAGTAATTTTATTACACACAAGACAGTTTGGGTGAAAGGGCTAGGTTGGGGGTTAATTCTATGTGGAATGGCTTTGCTGTGAAATGAAATTGGGGGTCCTGGCAAAAAGTAATTTTTCAGTATATATATATATACTGAAAAATTCCATATATATATGGAATTTAAATAAAATGGGACAGACAGGGTCCTCCTTTGCCTCTCAGGCAGCAGGACAGTTGGAACTGACTCTCTCCTACCTCCTTGGAAAGTGAGAATTTGAAGGACTGCTCATCACTGGACAGATATTCGTGCACTAGAGAAGGTCCCCAAGAATGCCCAAGGTTCTGAACAGACTCTAAGCTCCCTGAGGGCAGGGAGGAAGCATGCCCTCATTGGCCCCTGTTCTATTTTCATGTCTGGAGCAGTTCCTGGCTTTTAGTAGTGTCTCTCCAAATGCTCACTGTGTTGAATGAAAGAAGTTCAACACTAATACATGGATACAGTTTACTGTGTGCCAGACACTGTTTTAGGAATTTTGCTGGTATTAATTCATATCATATCCACGACAAACCTATGGGACGGGTATTAGCATGAGTACAAACCAGCAAGATGGTGGTAGATGAAGCAGACTGAGCATCATTTGAGCCCAATTACGTCCATGCTGGCTACACCTTGGGTTTTCTCTCGCATAAATAAAAAGTGGACTGTGGTGAAGATGACATCTTTTTTTTTT